>CAWUFW010022187.1:0-101450 GCA_963921515.1 Calotriton arnoldi | reverse complement strand
TGTAGGAGAGTAGGATCTGCTTCACATGGGTACCCCCACTTTTTGCTGATGCTTCACTGTTTTTCGACATTAGTCTGGCTGGGGCCCTGCTAATCAGAACCCCAGCCTAGCTGCTTCCTCTCTAAAATGGTTTCCATGTGCCTTAGGCACATCACTGATTGGGATCTGGAGTGCCCTTATAAGTCCCTAGTATATGGTATACTATGTACCAAGGGCATAGGTACCTCAGAGGCCTGCCAGGGGCTGCAGCATATATTATGCCACCCCTGGAAGGCCATCCAAACTGACACCACAGGTCTGCTACTGCAGCCCGGGTAAGGTGGTGCATGCACCCCTTACTGTGATATAGGTTACCTATATCACTAAAAGCATACACACATATAAACCTATAAGTCACTCCTAAGGCAGGCCTTATCAATCCTAAAGGCAGAGTGCATGGTTCCTATGTGAGAGGGTGCCCCTGCATGAGCAGGGCCCCTCTGCAGCGTTCGGAGACCATCTCTGATGCTGTTTGTAGTGCAGCCTGACCATATACTCTTAAACGCATTATATCCTCGCGGTAAAATGCTAACTATGGAATGGCTGCACCTAAACATGTCGTGTTTGGTGTCAAACATCTTGGAATACTACCCCCCTGCCAATCCTGGCGGCGGGGGTAGCATTCCACCCTTCTAGAGGGAAAGACATGTTAACTCTGACTAGTCCGGTAACTTCTTTCCAGAGCCCTGGCATCACAAAATGGATGCTGCTGCCACAGACACGAGTCTGGCCTCCTGCTGCTGGACGAAACTCCGGCAGGGGAGGCCTGGACAATAGGTTTCCTGTCCCAGGGAGGTGTGACCACCTCCCCAGACAGGATAATGTGTATTGGGGCTGGGCGGGAGCACTTTCGGGTGCTTTGAAGTCCTGCACTGGGGGCACATTTGGTGTCCCTAGTGCATACCCCAGTTCAAACCGGATCAGGGGCTTGCAGCCCCTGCTTTGGCGCGAACTGGACAAAGGGAAAGGGGTGTAGCCACCCCTCTGCCCTGACCCACCCATAGGTGGGGCCACAGAGTAGTCCAACCCCTATCTTTAGTATAAAGGTAGGAACCCAGTCCTTAGGACTTTAGATTATACCTGGACGAAACTCTGAAACTGAATCCTGGACCTTCGACGCTCTACTACAAGATTAGAGGACTGAAGAATCTCCCTTGGGGTCAAGGAGTGACTCCCCTGCTTGGCAGGCACCAAAGAAGCATCTGTCCGGTTCGCATTTCTGAAGCTCTCGTCGGACGCCGAAGTCATCGCATCACCAGAGGTGGATTCTCAGACTTCCCCGAGGCTACCCTGAGTCCCCAGCAAAGCTGAGGCCCGTGGCTATCGTGGATGACTTGAGACCGTGACCCCTGGACACCGTGCACATTTGCAAGTGCATCCTCTTCTGGGTCTCCCCCGAAGTCGTGCTTTGGGCTCCGAGTAGCCCTAGCCTCCAGCACCACCAGCACCGAAGATCACTGGCCCCCACTCCACGAGTGTCCTGTAAGCCAGCTCCACGTGCGGCGTCACGAGGCTCCTTCGCGGTCGCTAGCCCGTTGGCTAGTAGCCCTTAACGAAGGCCAATCCTTTTCTTACTTGGCATCCTGGTTGCTCCAGGCCTGCCCTCACTTACCCTCGCTGGGTGAGTTCCACAGACCTTGCTGGTCTGCACCATCGACGATCTACATCTTCACCGAGACTTGCCGTTGCCAAGGCTTGTTGGGTCCAATCCGGTCGCCGACACCTCAGCACTCGACAGACATTGTGTACCAGCCCGAATCCTGCTCCTGGTCGCCGACAACGCCTCCTGGACCTCGTGGCTGAAGAGTCAAGACGACCGTCAACGCACCTGAAGCACTCGACATCGATGGGCATCTGTCCATCGCCTTCCTGGTCACTGGCTAGTGACCCAGACTCTGTCCCCTCTGCTTTCAGGTTCTTCAGAACTCCGATCCACTCTTGGATCCACCCGGACACTTTTCTCTTGGTCGCCAGCAGCACTTTGCAGCAGATCGCCATTCGAATCGACGACGAAACCCGACCCCGAAAGGCACCTATGCACCCGGCTTCCCTGGGTGAGGTAACACGAGTACTCCGGTGCTCCCGTGGGTAGAGACTCTTCAAAGTCCTAGATCTCAAAGGGTTTTGTCCTAGTCCTCTTTTAAGTGTCCCTTTTCTCTATTTTCCCGATCCCGACTTTCTCCATAGAAGTCAACGGCGTATCGCGGTTGTGTATTTACACTGCACGCGTCTCCCGTGGGTCCCCTGTGTCACTACCTTGGGTGGTTCCTTGTGGTCCAAGCACTTCTAGAGGCTCTAGGCCTAGTGTCTAGTTCAGTCGTGGTTCGCATACCACTTTATTGGTATATGGTTTGGTACGCCCCTAGGGCCCAAACGTGTATTTGTGCTATTACTGTGATTTAATAACTTATAACTTATGTACTTCGAACTCTAGCCTCATAAAGAGACTAGAGGGGTGTGTTTAGCAATAAATACATATATTTTGAATATATACCTGGTGTGGTGCTCTTTCATTTGGTCACTCAAGAGATTATAGACTGGTAAAACAAGCTGCTTTACATTCCTTCAAGACTTAGCCTGAAGGCTGCTCTCCATAGCTACCACTAGGATAGCTTTCAATAAGGTTGTCTTTAACCTATCTCCAATAAGGAGTTGTTTGGACTGGTGCAAGGTGCCCACTATAATTAGTGGACAGCATATGCCAGGCCAACTTCTCACATTGGTGTGCAGCGTGTGGGACTCCAGCTTGCTATTGTTTTACCAGATAATCTCAATTGAATTGATCAACTGAAAACCACAAAAGGTACCTAAGGTACATATAATTTAAGCTTAAGAATACAGTAAGTTCTACTGAACTTAGAGTTGTGTGTTAAGGGATAGCACAACCCTTTCTACAACTCAAGAGAGTTTAGTAGGCCACACTAGAGTAGGTAGTGCATACACCACACCACACTAGTAATGTCTTTAAGGGCAGGATCCAAAGAATCCTTGCAGGAAGCCATTGAGCTTCCACCCTCCAAGTATGATACACTCCCATTCTTGGAATTGAGAGCTTTATGTAACTTGAGAAAAATAAGGACAGGCCAAAGCCCCACCACCCAACACCTCAAGGAGTTGTTGGTGGCTTATGACCTTAGTAAGCCCTTGGGGACTGAAGGGGTAGGAGCTGAGGGTGGGGCAGGAGCAGAGGAGGAGGCCAGGGGTACCAATACCCCCAGCCCCCCTCTGAAACTGGCCAGGAGGGTGACAATGACCCTGACCTGGATAACCCAATCCCTCCTGTGGACGATGATGAGGATGATCAGGATGACACCCTCTTTGTCCCCCAGGAAGGATTAAGAGTGTGCCCAGGAAGTCTAGATCTCCTTCTCAGGAGTCTAACCACTCTGGCACCTCTATAGGGAGCTCTATCTCCTCTCACAGGAGGGAATCCTCTCATGAGAGAAGAGACAGACTGGTCCAGTATGAGGAAACTCAGCTGGAGATCAGAAAAAGCAATTGGCTTTAGATAGGGAATCCCTAGATCTCCTTAGAGAGAGAAGAAAGTTGGGACTAGAGTCCCATGGTGGCAGCCATGTCCCTAGAGACAGGGAAAGGTCCTATGACCATAGGAACCTGAGCAAGATTGTCCCTCCCTACCAGAGTGGGGATGATATCCACAAATGGATAACTGCATTGGAGAGGGCCTGTAAAGTACAGAAGGTCCCTCAGGAGCAGTGGGCAGCAATCTTGTGGCTCTCCTTTGCTGACAAAGGTAGAGATAAGCTCCTCACTGTTAGAGAGGAGGATGCTGATAATTACAAGGTCTTGAAGAGTGCTCTTATTGATGGGTTTGGCCTAACCACTGAACAGTACAGGTTGAAGTTCAGAGACACCCAAAAAGCACAGACTCAAGACTGGGTAGACTATGTGGATTGTTCTGCCAAGGCTCTGGAAGGCTGGTTGATGGGCAGTAAGGTGTGTGACTTCTCAGGATTGTACAATCTGATAATGAGGGAGCAGATTCTTAATAACTGTCAAAATCAGCTGTTGCATCAATACCTGGTAGACTCTGATCTGACCTCTCCCCAAGAATTGGGAAAGAAGGCAGACAAATGGGTCAGAACCAGGGTGAAGCAGAAGGTACAGAACCAAGGTGGGGAAACCAAGAAGCAAGATGCTAAGAACTCTGACAAGGGTGGGGAGAAGGGTAAAGATCAAAAGTCTTCATCAGGCCCCCAAAAATCTTCTTCTGGTGGGGATTCACAATCTACCAAAGGGAAAGGCCAAAGAAAACCATGGTGCAAGGTCTGTAAGCAAAAGACCCACTGGACCAGTGATTGCACCAAGTCCAAAGACTCCAGTCCAGCACCCACCAATGCCCCTAAGGCACCTGTTCCCCCTAGTACAGTTGGTGGAAGTGCTCCAGCAAAGGGTTTAGTAGGGTTCACCCTGGGAACTGAGTTGGGCTCTGACCTAGTCAGAGAACTGACTCAGGCTGTGTTAGTCTGTGATGGAGGCATGGATGTGACCTCCACTGTGAGTCCCAGTAATCTGGGCAAGTACAGACAACAGCCTTTAATTAATGGACGTGAGGCTTTGGCATTTAGGGACACAGGGGCAAGTGTCACAATGGTGACACAAGACCTTGTGCTTCCTGGGCAAGTTATGCTTGGTGAGATGTACCAAGTGACCAATGCTAGCAATGTCAGAACAGACCATACTCTGGCAGTTGTTAACTTCTCCTGGGGAGGGGTAACTGGCCTTAAGAAGGTTGTGGTAAGTGCAAACCTACCAGTCGAATGCTTGCTTGGCAATGACTTAGAGACTTCTGCTTGGGCAGAAGTGGAGCTCAGGACCCATGCAGAAATGCTGGGGATCCCTGCAGATGTGTTTGCTGTGACCAGGTCACAAGCCAAAATGTCTAAAACTGAACAGGCCTTGGATTCTGGAAGAATGGACCAAGTGCCTTCCAAGAGGAGGAGTAGTAGGGTTAAGGCAGTGCCTTCCCCCTTGGCTCAGGAGGAAGATCAGTCCCTTGAGGGGGATGATCTCAGCCCTGAAGAAGGAACTGTCCCAGAGGAACTGGAACCTGACCAGGTGGAGTTCTTGGGGACAGGGGGACCTTCTAGGGCAGATCTGAGCCAGGAGCAGCAGAGCTGCCCCTCCCTTGAACCCCTCAGACAGCAAGCTGCTGCTGAGGCTGCTGGGAAAGCTAGTGGTCCCCATACAGTGTATTGGGATGATGGACTCCTGTACTCAGAGAGTAGAGACCCCAAGCCTGGTGCTACCAGGAGGTTGGTAATACCTTTGAAGTTCAGGGGCTTCCTATTGACCCTAGCCCATGATATTCCCTTAGCAGGTCACCTGGGCCAGAACAAGACTTGGGACAGAATTGTCCCTCACTTTCACTGGCCCCACATGTCTGAAGACAGTAAGGAGTTTTGTCGCTCCTGTGTAACCTGCCAAGCCAGTGGCAAGGCAGGTGGCACTACAAAGGCCCCCCTGATACCACTACCTGTGGTGGGGGTGCCCTTTGAAAGGGTAGGGATTGACATTGTTGGTCCCATGGATCCCCAAACAGCCTCTGGGCACAGGTTTATCCTGGTGGTAGTGGATCATGCCACCAGGTACCCAGAAGCTATTCCCCTCAGGACCACTACAGCACCTGTGGTGGCAAGGGCCCTCCTGGGAATCTTCTCAAGAGTGGGCTTTCCTAAGGAGGTAGTATCAGACAGGGGTGCTAACTTCATGTCTGGGTACTTAAAAGCAATGTGGAAGGAGTGTGGAGTGACTTATAAGTTCACCACACCCTATCACCCACAATGCAATGGTTTAGTTGAGAGATTCAACAAAACCTTGAAGGGCATGATTAAAGGGCTCCCAGAAAAGCTTAGGCGTAGATGGGACATACTCTTGCCCTGCCTTTTATTCGCATATAGGGAGGTGCCTCAGAAGGGGGTTGGTTACAGCCCTTTTGAACTTCTGTTTGGCCACCCTGTGAGGGGTCCACTGTGCTTGGTGAAGGAAGGATGGGAGTTACCTCTCAAGCCCCCAAAGCAAGATATAGTGGACTATGTACTTGGTCTCCGCTCCAGGATGGCTGAGTACATGAAAAAGGCAACCAAAAACCTTGAGGCTAGCCAGGAACTTCAAAAGGCCTGGCATGACCAAAGGCTGTTCTGACTGTTTACCAGCCAGGACAGAAGGTGTGGGTGTTGGAGCCAGTGGCCCCAGCAGCTCTCCAAGATAAATGGAGTGGACCCCACACTATTGTTGAGCAGAAGGGTGAGGTCACTTACTTAGTGGACCTAGGAACACCCAGGAGTCCCCACAGGGTTCTCCATGTCAACAGGTTAAAACCATATGTGGACAGGGCAGACATGGGCTTGCTCATGGCTACTGATGAAGGGCAGGAGGAAGAGAGTGACCCACTCCCTGACCTGCTCTCACAGAACCCTGACGATGGGTCAGTTGATGGTGTAGCCTTGGCAGGCAGCCTCACTACCCAGCAACAAACTGATTGCAGGCAAGTCCTCAATCAGTTTAGACATATGTTTTCACTGACACCCAGTCAGACCACCTGGTGCACTCATGAAGTGGACACTGGGGACAGTCTGCCTATTAAAAACAAGATTTATAGGCAACCTGACCATGTCAGGGACTGTATCAGGACTGAAGTCCAGAAAATGTTGGAATTGGGAGTTATTGAACCCTCAGATAGCCCTTGGGCTAGTCCAGTGGTCCTTGTACCGAAACCTCACACCAGTGGTGGAAAAAGAGAGATGAGGTTTTGTGTAGACTACAGGGGTCTCAATGCAGTCACTAGGACTGATGCCCATCCAATACCCAGGGCAGATGAGCTCATAGATACTTTGGCCTCTGCCAAATATCTCAGCACATTTGACCTAACAGCTGGCTACTGGCAGATCAGACTAGCTGATACTGCAAAGCCCAAAACAGCATTCTCAACCCCTAGTGGGCATTATCAATTTGTGGTGATGCCCTTTGGTCTGAAGAATGCACCTGCCACTTTCCAGAGGTTGGTGAATACAGTTCTCACAGGACTGGAAGCCTATAGTGCAGCATATCTAGATGATATTGCTGTCTTTAGCTCCACCTGGGAGGATCACCTGGTCCACCTCAGGAATGTTTTACAGGCCCTGCAAAAGGCAGGCCTGACTATCAAGGCCACTAAGTGCCAGATAGGGCAGAGTCAGGTTGTGTACCTGGGCCACCTTGTGGGTGGAGGCCAGGTTCAACCTTTGCAGAGCAAGATCCAGACCATCATGGACTGGACTGCTCCCACTACCCAGACTCAGGTGAGAGCCTTCTTAGGCCTGACTGGGTACTATAGGAGATTTGTCAAGGGGTATGGATCAATAGTGACACCCCTGAATGACTTAACTTCTAAGAAAATGCCCAAAAAGGTTCAGTGGACAGTTAGCTGTCAAAAGGCATTTGATGACCTGAAGCAGGCCATGTGCACTGCTCCAATTCTGCAGAGTCCTGATTACTCCAAGAAGTTCATTGTTCAAACTGATGCATCTGAATTGGGGGTAGGGGCTGTACTGTCACAATTGAATGAAGAAGGTCAGGATCAGCCAGTAGCTTTTATTAGCAGAAGGCTGACCCCTAGAGAGAAACGTTGGTCAGCCATAGAGAGGGAGGCCTTTGCTGTGGTCTGGGCTCTGAAGAAGTTGAGGCCATACTTGTTTGGTACACACTTCCTGGTTCAGACAGACCATAAGCCCCTCTTATGGCTAAAACAAATGAAGGGTGAAAACCCCAAACTGCTTAGGTGGTCCATTTCCCTACAGGGGATGGACTTTACAGTGGAACATAGGCCTGGGAGTAACCATGCGAATGCAGATGGACTCTCTAGGTATTTCCACTTAGAACATGAAGACTTAACTGGGCAAGGTTAGTTTAATGTCCCTACGTTTGGGGGGGTTGTGTAGGAGAGTAGGATCTGCTTCACATGGGTACCCCCACTTTTTGCTGATGCTTCACTGTTTTTCGACATTAGTCTGGCTGGGGCCCTGCTAATCAGAACCCCAGCCTAGCTGCTTCCTCTCTAAAATGGTTTCCATGTGCCTTAGGCACATCACTGATTGGGATCTGGAGTGCCCTTATAAGTCCCTAGTATATGGTATACTATGTACCAAGGGCATAGGTACCTCAGAGGCCTGCCAGGGGCTGCAGCATATATTATGCCACCCCTGGAAGGCCATCCAAACTGACACCACAGGTCTGCTACTGCAGCCTGGGTAAGGTGGTGCATGCACCCCTTACTGTGATATAGGTTACCTATATCACTAAATGCATACACACATATAAACCTATAAGTCACTCCTAAGGCAGGCCTTATCAATCCTAAAGGCAGAGTGCATGGTTCCTATGTGAGAGGGTGCCCCTGCATGAGCAGGGCCCCTCTGCAGCGTTCGGAGACCATCTCTGATGCTGTTTGTAGTGCAGCCTGACCATATACTCTTAAACGCATTATATCCTCGCGGTAAAATGCTAACTATGGAATGGCTGCACCTAAACATGTCGTGTTTGGTGTCAAACATCTTGGAATACTACCCCCACCAATCCTGGCGGCGGGGGTAGCATTCCACCCTTCTAGAGGGAAAGACATGTTAACTCTGACTAGTCCGGTAACTTCTTTCCAGAGCCCTGGCATCACAAAATGGATGCTGCTGCCACAGACACGAGTCTGGCCTCCTGCTGCTGGACGAAACTCCGGCAGGGGAGGCCTGGACAATAGGTTTCCTGTCCCAGGGAGGTGTGACCACCTCCCCAGACAGGATAATGGGTATTGGGGCTGGGCGGGAGCACTTTCGGGTGCTTTGAAGTCCTGCACTGGGGGCACATTTGGTGTCCCTGTGCATACCCCAGTTCAAACCGGATCAGGGGTTTGCAGCCCCTGCTTTGGCGCGAACTGGACAAAGGGAAAGGGGTGTAGCCACCCCTCTGCCCTGACCCACCCATAGGTGGGGCCACAGAGTAGTCCAACCCCTATCTTTAGTATAAAGGTAGGAACCCAGTCCTTAGGACTTTAGATTATACCTGGACGAAACTCTGAAACTGAATCCTGGACCTTCGACGCTCTACTACACGATTAGAGGACAGAAGAATCTCCCTTGGGGTCAAGGAGTGACTCCCCTGCTTGGCAGGCACCAAAGAAGCATCTGTCCGGTTCGCATTTCTGAAGCTCCCGTCGGACGCCGAAGTCATCGCATCACCAGAGGTGGATTCTCAGACTTACCTGAGGCTACCCTGAGTCCCCAGCAAAGCTGAGGCCCGTGGCTATCGTGGGTGACTTGAGACCGTGACCCCTGGACACCGAGCACATTTGCAAGTGCATCCTCTTCTGGGTCTCCCAAGAAGTCGTGCTTTGGGCTCCGAGTAGCCCTAGCCTCCAGCACCACCTGCACCGAAAATCACTGGCCCCCACTCCACGAGTGTCCTGTAAGCCAGCTCCACGTACGGCATCACGAGGCTCCTTCGCGGTTGCTAGCCCGTTGGCTAGTAGCCCTTAACGAAAGCCAATCCTTTTCTTACTTGGCATCCTGGTTGCTCCAGGCCTTCCCTCACTTACCCTCGCTGGGTGAGTTCCACAGACCTTGCTGGTCTGCACCATCGACGATCTACATCTTCACCGAGACTTGCCGTTGCCAAGGCTTGTTGGGTCCAATCCGGTCGCCGACACCTCAGCACTCAACAAACATCGTGTACCAGCCTGAATACTGCTCCTGGTTGCCGACAACGCCTCCTGGACCTCGTGGCTGAAGAGTCAAGACGACCGTCAACGCACCTGAAGCACTCGACATCGGTGGGCATCTGTCCATCGCCTTCCTGGTCACTGGCTAGTGACCCAGACTCTGTCCCCTCTGCTTTCAGGTTCTTCAGAACTCCGATCCACTCTTGGATCCACCCGGACACTTTTCTCTTGGCCGCCAGCAGCACTTTGCAGCAGATCGCCATTCGAAACGACGACGAAACCCGACCCGAAAGGCACCTATGCACCCGGCTTCCCTGGGTGAGGTAACACGAGTACTCCGGTGCTCCCGTGGGTAGAGACTCTTCAAAGTCCTAGATCTCAAAGGGTTTTGTCCTAGTCCTCTTTTAAGTGTCCCTTTTCTCTAATTTCCCGATCCCGACTTTCTCCATAGAAGTCAACGGCGTATCGCGGTTGTGTATTTACACTGCACGCGTCTCCCGTGGGTCCCCTGTGTCACTACCTTGGGTGGTTCCTTGTGGTCCAAGCACTTCTAGAGGCTCTAGGCCTAGTGTCTAGTTCAGTCGTGGTTCGCATACCACTTTATTGGTATATGGTTTGGTACGCCCCTAGGGCCCAAACGTGTATTTGTGCTATTACTGTGATTTAATAACTTATAACTTATGTACTTCGAACTCTAGCCTCATAAAGAGACTAGAGGGGTGTGTTTAGCAATAAATACATATATTTTGAATATATACCTGGTGTGGTGCTCTTTCATTTGGTCACTCAAGAGATTATAGACTGGTAAAACAAGCTGCTTTACATTCCTTCAAGACTTAGCCTGAAGGCTGCTCTCCATAGCTACCACTAGGATAGCTTTCAATAAGGTTGTCTTTAACCTATCTCCAATAAGGGGTTGTTTGGACTGGTGCAAGGTGCCCACTATAACTAGTGGACAGCATATGCCAGGCCAACTTCTCACACACTGCACTACCCTAAACCCTAAAACACTACCCCCTACACTACACAAACACCACTGCACTACCCTAAACCCTAAAACACTACCCCCAGCAGTACCCCTACACTACCCAAACACCACTGCACTAACCTAAACCCTAAAACAGTACCCCCTACACTACCCAAACACCACTGCACTACCCTAAATCACTACCCCCAGCACGACCCCCTACACTACCCAAACACCACTGCACTACCCTAAACCCTAAAACACTACCCCCAGCATGACCCCCTACACTACCCAAACACCACTGCACTACCCTAAACCCTAAAACACTCCCCCCAGCACGACTCCCTGCACTACCCAAACACCACTGCACTACCCTAAACCCTAAATCTACCCCCAGCATGACCCCCTACACTACACAAATACCACTGCACTACCCTAAACCCTAAAACACTACCCCCAGCACGACCCTCTTCACTACCTAAACACAACTGCACAATTTGGTACAGGCGTTGCAACGCAGGCCTGTGGTGCTTACTGGAAGTACCTAGTGGGCTAGTTGGGCCCCAGGGACCCTCAGGATTCAAGGTGACCTAATCCCCCAACTTAAAACGCACCATGGGGCGCGTTTGCACAGTGGTGAAGGGAGGGGGCGGGGCCTCAGGTGACATGTGCGCAAACACGCCCTGTGGTGCGTTTTAAGTTGGGGAATTAATTCCCTTTGAATCCTGAGGGACCCTGGGGGCCAACTAGCCGACCAGGTACCTTCAGTAAGCACGACAGAGTTGCGTTGCAGAGAGGTGAAAAAAGGTGCGTGGCCTAGGAACGCCTCTCTGCAACTCAGCTCTGTGGTCCTAACTGTAGGTACCTGGGGGGCTAGTTGGGCCCTAGGGACCCTCAGAATTCAAGGGGACTTAATCCCACAACTTAAAACGCGCCACGGGGTGCGTTTGCACACATGTCACCTCAGGCCCCCCCTCCCTTCACCACTGTGCAAACTCGCCCTGTAGCGCGTTTTAAGAGGTAGTTTTAATCCCCTGCCCTATTATGTACTAGGGACTTGCAGAGGAGGTCATGCTAATCACAGGGGTACCCCAACGCATAGTGTTCCCTAGTGTATGTAGGTGTTTTCACAGTATTCTAAGTGTCTTTTAGCATAGCACTGGCTCTGGTTAGTCAGAGTCAGTTACCACCAGTACCCGTCTGAAAAAGTTGTGGGCACAGGATGATTTTGCAACAAGGCCTCTTTCTGCTCCTCTGTTGGTTCTTTCTGCACATCTTTTGCTTCTTTCTGTGCGTTTTTCTTCTTTCTTCACATGTCCTACCTCTGTAGGCATAGTTAGAAACTAGCATTTAAAAAAACCTTTGAAATTCACTTAAAAAATCATAGGTTTCAGCCACGTTATAGTTAGAAATTAGCATTTAAAAAACCTTTGAAATTCACTGAAAAAACCATAGGTTTCAGACACGTTATAGTTAGAAATTAGCATTTAAAAAACCTTTGAAATTCACTGAAAAAACCATAGGTTTTAGGGACAGTTATAGTTAGTTGGACATTTCACTCGTACAAAACCATAGAAATTCCCCCGTTATAGTTAGTTCAGCTAACTATAACTCGCGCCTCGTAATGCACTGCTGATGACGTCACATATTACATCACTCATGACATGGTCAGTGACATCACTGATGACATCACTGATGACATCTCAAATGACATCACTGATGACATCATCCATGTGATAATTTCATGCATCTTCTCACACCCTAATATAACTTTTGATACACCCACTCTAAATTACAGACTGCCATTCTCAAAACCATAGACACTCCAACACCAAAAACTACATACCCACTCACTGATTCTTAGGTCTACACACACATCCACTCACTCACCCGTACAGTCACTCATACTTAGTCACTCAGTACAGGACTATCTTATGCACTCATACACCTATATAAACACTCACACACCGCCACTCATCCATAGAGGTACTCACACACCTAGTCAGTCATGCAAAAAACTTAATCACACACCCATTTACTCACCTAGACAGTTATACACACACCAGCTCACTTACTCATACAAATACTAGCACATTCTTACGCTCTTATACAATCACTGATACAAGTACACACTCATCCATACAGCCACTCTCACAATCACACACTCTCACTTATAGCCATTTATATACTCCAACACACATATATACTGCCTTTCAACTATTTGTAGTTACTCACACATGTACCACTGAGATATACATTCAATCACTAACACACCCATACACACACTCACCCACCCATACAGTCCATCACAGATGCACTCTTGAAACCATGCACCCAGTGAATCACCAACTCACACTTCTATGCACAGAGTCACACACACCCCACCCACACAAACACTCAGGCACCCATACAGATACTCAGACAATCAATCAATAACCCATGTAGACACTCATGTAGCTATTCAGAAAGCCATGCAGCCGCTTACAAACCAACAGACAGACGGATACAGACATTCACACAGTTTAGTCACTAACCCATGCATTCAGTAAGATACATTTAATCACTCACTTGTAGAGTCAGTCACTCACGTACTAAATCATCCATTCAGACACTTATACACCCACTCATTCTTCAATACGCCTTTCCCTATATATATTAAACATATTTAAACTTTACAGAAACACACAGTCACTGGATGATGTCATCAGTGATGTCATCAGTGATGTCATTTGAGATGTCATCAGTGATGTCATCAGTGATGTCACTGACCATGTCATGAGTGATGTAATATGTGACGTCATCAGCAGTGCATTGCGGGAGCGCGAGTTATAGTTAGCTTAACTAACTATAACTTTTGGAATTCTATGGTTTTGTACGAGTGAAATGTCCAACTAACTATAACTGTCCCTAAAACCTATGGTTTTTCAGTGAATATATATATATATATATATATATATATATATATATATATATATATATATATATATATATATATATATCTACTGGCGGTCGCCAGTAGATAGTTATAGTTAGGACCTATTTTCCATAGGAAATCCGCAACATTCTATTTCAAATAACTTTGGCGCCGGTTGACGAATCTTCGCGAAATTTTCAAAACTCGTGGGGCGCTCCGGTCCGCTCCTATCCTGAAAGTCTCGGGGTGATTCGTCAAGTGGGGGCCGAGAAAAAGGAGGTCCCAAAACGTGTTTTCCCCATGCAATTTTCCATAGGAACCTTTCATCGCAGCTACAGCCTGAACTGCTGAACGGAATTACACCAACTTTGGCAAAAGGTAGCCCTTGGTTCAGTGTCGTGCCTTTTGGTTAAATGGTGTAAATCCGTTCAGTAGTTCCTGAGAAAATCAAAAGTAAAATCACATATATATCTATGGCCGCGGAGGGTCCGCGCACCCTGAGCGCACCTTCCCGAACACGAGCTGTATGCTATTTGGCTGTCAACACTCCAAACCAGGAAGTGTTGGCAGCCATCTTGTTGCTTGGTAGAACCGAGGCACAGAAACAAGTGCGCAAAACGCAAAAAGGGGGCAGGGTAGAAACACCCTGACCCCCTAGGTTTTTTTTTTTAAAATCGGCGGGATGCGTGCAGGGTGCGCGGATCCCGCCGTGAAAAAAAACCGAAGCGCGGCTCCCGCGCTTCGTTGTTATTTGGCCCCGGGTGGGCCAAGTCCCGGGGGCATGCGTGGGTTAATAAAAAAATGGTTGGGGGGGGCCTCTAAGGCCCCCCCAAGCCCCGGGGATGGCCACCCCCGGGGCTTTGAATTTTAAATCGTGCGGGAGGGCACTCAGCCCTCCTGCAGCCCCGGAGACCGCCACCCCCGGGGCTTTGAATTTTAAATCGTGCGGGAGGGCACTCAGCCCTCCCGCAGCCCCGAGGACCGCCACCCCCGGGGCTTCTTTTAAAAAAAAAATTACCTGTGTGGGGGGGGGGGGCTCAGCCCCCACACGCCCGGGGACCGCCACCTCCCCGGGGCACTAACAAAAGAAATGTGGGGGTCCGTTTCGGACCCCCAAAGCCCCGTGGACCACCACCTCCCCGGGGCTTTGCTAATGAAGGGAGGGGGGCTGCGCGGCCCCCCTCCTGGAGCCCTCCATGGCCCTGGGGACCGCCGCCCCCCAGGGCCGGCTCCTGCAGTGTCCCGGGGTGCCTACCCCCGGGACACTGCTGTTTGCAATGGCAGGGCGGGAGCCGCGCGGCTCCCGCCGTCATTGCAAACTTGCTTGCTCACTGAAGCGAGAGCAGGGAAACCTGCTCTCGCTTCAATGAAGCAAAGCAGATTGCTTTTCCATAAGGGAGCTGCATGTCAGCAGCTCCCTTATGGAAAAGCAATGCCGGCTCCCGCAGGACCCGGGGAGCCGGCGGGACGGTGGGGAGATTGGGGACCCCCCCACGGTCCCCAACGAGTGGCCAGGCCCTGGGGGATGGGGTCCCCAGGGCCATTAGTGGCCCGGGAGGGGGGCCACGCAACCCTCCTCCCCAAAAAAAAAAAAAAAAAAAAGGACGCAAAGGCCGGCCCCGAGGGATGGGGTCCCCTGGGCCTTAAATGGCCTGAGGAGGGGGGCCTCGCAGACCCCCTCCTAATATATATTTTTTTAAAACAGTGGGCATGCCCCGGGGGATGGGTCCCCGGGGCCAATAGGGGCCCAGGGAAGGGGGCCACGCGGCCCCCTTCCCGTTTAAAAAAAAAGACAAAAAAAATGCTCAGGCCCCGGGGGATGGGGTCCCCGGGGCCAAAAGTGGCCGAGGGAAGGGGGGCCACGCAGCCCCCTCCCATTAAAAAAAATGAAAAAAAAGACCGGCATCGTGCCGGAGGCCCCGTCCCCTCCCTGCAGCAGTCTGCAAACGCGCCCCCTGGCGCGTTGTAAGATGGGGAAGTAATTCCCCTTGAATACTGGGGGTCCCTGGGTGCTAACTAGCCCACCAGGAACCTCCAGTATGCGCCAGGGAGCTGTCAATTCGTCTGCTTCCATTCCTGTTCACCTGTTGCCCGATTCTTTTGTGGGGCGCTGCCCCGACGCCCCTATGGACCAGCCGCCCCTGCCCCTGAGAAATGCATTTCATTGGTATAAGAGACCGCTCAAATCATCTTCTCTTAGGAAGATGAGCATTCCTAGCTTTCTGAATGCCAGGTAGCGTTCAGTAAACGCAAGCAACTGAAAACCTGGCTCTTCCCCCTCCCTTGATTGTAGTTCTCGGGTCTTTTTTTCTCTGCTGCATTTTCGTCCCTGGTGCTAGCGGTTTGACGCCTTTGGCACACACACACACATATATATATATATATATATATATATATATATATATATATATATATATATATATATATATATATATAATATATATATTTTTTAGAGGAAACCTTTGTATATATTTTTTAAAAACATTTTTATTGAATATTGACTTGCAATATCGACATTTGACATTAAAACATGTATATGCTGTTACAATTTCCATCCTTTTCTCACAGTAACGTAAATACATTATTCATTTGGCGTACATTATACAGTATATACTGAATAACCCACTGCTCCATCACTCCTCCTCATCTGATACCGAACTTATTGTCGGAGGTGTGCATATATCAATCAATCAATCAATCACGGCATTTATAGAGCGCGCTACTCACCCGGGAGGGTCTCAAGGCGCTGGGGGAGGGGTAAGTTACTGCTCGAACAGCCAGGTCTTGAGCTGTTTCCTGAAGGAGAGATGGTCCTGGGTTCGCCGAAGGTGAGTGGGGAGGAGTTCCAGGTCTTGGCTGCCAGGTAGGAGAAGGATCTTCCTCCGGCGGTGGCTCTGCGGATGCGTGGTACGGTGGCGTGGCTGGTTGATCGTAGCTGGCGGGTGGGCGTGTAGAAGGTCATGCGGTCGTTGAGGTACTTTGGGCCCAGGTCGTGGAGGGCCTTGTGTGCGTGGGTGAGGAGTCTGAACGTGATTCTCTTGCTGACGGGGAGCCAGTGCAGGTCTTTCAGGTGTCCGGTGATGTGGCTGTGTCGGGGGATGTCCAGGATGAGTCGTGCGGAGGCGTTCTGGATGCGCTGGAGTCTTTTTGAAGTTTGGCTGTGGTTCCGGCGTAGAGGGTGTTCCCATAGTCCAGTCGGCTGGTGACGAGTGCCTGGGTGACGGTTTTCCTGGTTTCAGTGGGGATCCATCTGAAGATCTTGCGGAGCATGCGCAGGGTGTTGAAGCACGAAGATGAGACGGCGTTGACTTGTCTGGTCATCGACAGGGAGGAGTCCAGGATGAAGCCCAGGTTGCGTGCGTGGTCCGTTGGCTTGGGCGCGGTGCCCAGGGCCGGGGGCCACCAAGAGTCGTCTCAGGCGGAGGGTGATGAGCCCAGGATGAGGACTTCCGTCTTGTCTGAGTTCAGTTTAAGGCGGCTGTTCCTCATCCAGTCGGCGACGTCTCTCATCCCGTCGTGTAGGTTGGCTCTGGCGGTGGTGGGGTCGTTGGTGAGGGAGAGGATCAGCTGAGGGATATACCTCCCCTAAAGCTATTCCACACATCCCACATTCTTCCCCATTTTTTTGCGCATCCTCTATGGATATACGTAGCTTTTTCGGCCGCCATGGCCATATCCATATCTCTGCACCAGTCCTCAAGACGTGGGAAACCGCTGTCCCCCAATGTTTGGCCACATTTCACTTTGCTATCAGCATACCAAGGGTTGCCCAGGCTTGGGCTGTGTGATTCAGGTCTGTTGGCTCCCATAAGTTCAGGAGACACCGCCTAGGCTCAGGCGAAACAGGACTAGCGCTAACCGCGGTAATGGTGTCCATCACTGCCGTCCAATACAATTTGATTACGGGGCATTCCCACAGTGTGTGATAAAAAGTGCCTACGTCACCACACTGGCGCAGGCAGTACTGATCCGTGATTTTCCCTATCTTGTACAATGTCACTCTAGTAAAGTATGTCCTGTGCAGCACTTTTAATTGTATGAGGCGCAGCCTAGAGGAAACCGCAACCACCCTAGGGGACTCTATCGCCTCCTGCCAATCTGTGTTGTCCAGTTCGCCCACCTCAGTCTGCCACTTTATCCTAAACTTTTGCAATGGGTCTGGCTGATTATTGACAATCTTCCTGTACGTCAGGGAGATCGCTTTTCTGTCCATGTGGTCTGTCAGGAGTCTGTCCTCCAATGGAGAGGCTTCGGGAAGGGTCATATCTAGTGGGATGGCCGCCTCCAATGCGTGTTTGATCTGTAGGTAGCAAAAGAACTCAGTGGGGGCCATTTCGTATTGCGCTTGTAAGTAGTCAAAGGTGACGGTTTTTCCCCCTTTTCAAAGATCGCCTAGTCGGGAAATCCCTATTGCGTCCCATTTCTGGAATCCCTTACTTTTGCCCAGAGTGCCTAGTTTTCCTGTGCTCCATAGTGGCGTTAGTTGCGTCAATTTGTCTGTCCAGCCCAGGGATCGTGTTACTGTATGCCATACGTGGACAGTGTGTGCAGTTGGCCCTAGTAGGTGTGATTTATGCCTTTTGTTGTAGAGCACCCAATTGAAACCTCCCGTACCCAGTGCATGTCTATCCATCTGGTACGCCGGGTCAGCGTGGGGCGAATGGACCCACTGATTGATCACTGCTAACTGAGCGGCCTAATAGTATGTCTGTACATTTGGGAGTGCAATACCGCCGTCATACCAACTTCTGATCATTTTTGACGCTGCGATTCTAGCAGGCTTCCCGTCCCATAAGAGCGTGGTGACCTCTGAGTCTATTGCTTTAAAATAGGATGCGGGAACCCTGAAGGGAGTGTTTTGGAGGGCGTATAGAAACCTAGGGAGCGCCATCATTTAAAAAAGTGCTGCCCTACCCAGTAGGGTAAGCAGCAGTGATTTCCAGTGTTTTGCGTCACGTCTCAGTCTTTGCAATGGTCCCTGGAGGTTCCTCGCCATGAATTTGTCGCGGTCGGGCGTAACATAAATCCCTAGGTACTTGAAGCTGTCCGTGACCACTTTCACTGTGCATCCCTTCGGTAATGATGGGGGAATCCCATGCAGGATATATAGCACGGACTTGCCCCAGTTAATGGTGTAGCCGGAAACTGTCCCATACACTTCGCATATGTTTAGGAGTGGAGGGAGCGTTTAGGGGACGCTATGTATACTAAGATGTCGTCTGCGTAGAGGGAGATGCGGTCCTCCCACCCCTCCACCCAACGGAGGATGCGGATAATTGGATCTCTTCTTATCCAGGCTGCTAATGGTTCAAGGACCAAGGCGAAAAGGAGTGGGGATAGAGGACAACCCTGCCTCGTTCTGCGTCTCAGAGAGAATTCCCGTGAGATATGCCCGTTAGTCACAACATGCGCCATTGGGTTAGTGTATAGTAATCGGACCCAGGAGCTGAATTTGGGCCCAAACCCCAAATGGTGGAGGACTGCAAAGAGGAACGGCCATTCGACCGAGTCAAAGGCCATCCTTGCGTCCAGGAACAAGATGGCGGCATCCTCCTGTATGGTATGTTTGCGGCTCAAGACGTTGTGTGGCCTCTGAGATTTAGGGCTGTATTTCTTCCCGGCATAAACCCTGATTGATCCGGGTGAACTAGTTTTGAAAGGTAAGGAGTTAACCGGAGAGCCAACGTTTTGGCCAGTATCTTGGCTTCAGCGTTGAGCAGAGAGATGGGGCGGTAGGAGGTGCCTTCCAAGGGGGTTTTTCCTGGTTTATGGATGGCTACTATGGTGGCCGTACGTTGGTCTATGGGGAGCTCCCCTTGATCTAGGCTCGCGTCATACATGTTTAATAGATGGGGGGCCAGCTGAGAAGCTGCACGCTTGTAGAGTTCTATGGGGATGCCGTTGGGACCTAGCGCTTTCCCTGACTGTATCTTGTTCATAGCTAGCATTAATTCATCTGCTGTCAAGTCTGCGTCCAGTAACTGGGCCTCTTCCTTCGTAAGCGTAGGTAGGCGTATGTCTTTCAAGAATGCTAATGTGTCTTGCTGTCCTATTGTAGTCGTATGCGTATAGACGTGTTCAAAGTGTGTCGCTAATACCTCCACTATTTCTTGTGGGTCTGACGTGACGTGGCCGTTGGAGCTCTGACACCCATCTGCTCGCCCGTTCTCGTTTGTCTAGCCAGGCGAGAAGCTTGCCCGCCTTGTCCCCGGTTTCATAGACCCTGTGCCGAACTGCTGTGAGTCGGGTTTTGGCATCCTCCCATAAATATTCCTTGTATTCCTTCTGTTTGGTGCGAAGCCTATGTGTGTTATCCTCAGATGGGTCCTGAGCATGCTGTGATGGTGCACTTCCCGTTCTAGGGTCTCTACTACTTTCTTCCGGTCTTTCTTGTGACCTGAGATCAGGGATATGACTCGTAAAACCGGTTTGTATGCTTCCCAAAGTGTCAACGGTGAAGACACCGATGATTCGTTTTCTGCGAAATAGTACTTTGTAGCGGTGAGTAAGCCTTTGCGGATCTTAGGGTTTTGCAAATAGCCTGGATATATTGGGTACATGCGACACCGAGTCTGTATCTGTAGTGTGTAGTCAGCCCAGACCGGGGAGTGATCGGAGATACCCCTGGGCAAATGCGATATTTCCCTGAACCTGCCCACATTGTCCGTGACTGTGAGTATGTAATCGATGCGTGAGAGACTATTATGAGCCCCAGAGTGATAGGTAAACTGGCGTGCCTGTGGGAATTTAAAGCGCCAGGTGTCTATCAGACCAAATGCGTCTAAGAAATCTGCGAAGCTAGAACGCATGCGATGCTGTGGTCTAGGGGGCGCGCGGTCTAGAGAGTCATCCAGTGTTGCATTAAGATCGCCACCAATAATCAGTTCTCCTTCTGGCAGTGTAAGCAAAAACGTACCCAGTGCCGGAAAGGCCAGTGAGTGTAGTGCAAGGGGGATATACACTGTCACTAAATTAATCGTGCGTCCTTCCCACTGACCGGAGAGTGCTGCAAATCGTCCCTGATCGTCCATGAAGGTGCGGTGGACAATCAGTGGGAACTGTTTTTTAATCAGGATTCCTACCCCTCGAGAACCCGAAGTGAATTCGGAGTGAACCGCTAATTTAAAACCCCAGAAGTCTAGGGCCTTACAGGTCGATCCTACCAGATGTGTTTCTTGGAGCTTTGCTACTGCTGATGCCCTACGTTTAAGATATTGCAGCACCAGTCCCCTCTTTAGCTTGTCTCTTAAGCCGTTTACATTCCAGGAGATGAGTGATAATGACGGTGCGTGTGTGGGGTGTGCTAGAGGAACATCAGGGGCCGTGGGTGTAGACGTTAGTGCCATTTGAGCCAGATCTGTGAGTTATCGCCCTGAAGGAAATCCGTGGAGACAGCACATAAAAATTTGCAAGTCACAATGATGATCAACTTATATAATGAGAAACTATGGAAGAAACTTTTAACAAACCCTGTGTTCAATCCCGCCCCCCACCCTGCCTCCCTGCACGACGGTCTTAAAACTTCCCGCCTCCCCAACAATGCAGAGTGCTTATGTCCCATTCCCAGTTACCTTTGTAGGGGATGGACCCTCCATCAAACCCCCAGAACATCACTACTACGTTATTACATTGCAATAGACAAAGAAAGGATCAGGAAATTTACATTGATAAGCAAGCGTGCATCTAAATTATTTGCTACTATTAAGTATCATCTATTCATCTGACGGCAGTCCTGCGCAGCAAACATTTTGTTTGGTTCTTTTAAACCTTTGTATTTTTGAGTATAATACAAAGAAACACTCGCACTCCAGGATCGTGGTCACAAAATTTGTTATATTTGTATTAATGGCAACGCGTTTCGACCACAAGGTCTTTTTCCAAAGCCAAATTGCACAAACGTAAACCACCATTATATAGTGTTTACATAAGGTGACATGAGATAATACCAGTGACATTAATCATGGACCCAACTACCTCAGATGCATCCTCCTCAACACCCGCTCCGCCCGCAAACACGCCATCGAACTCTGGGACCTTCTCGACTCAACCTCCCCAGACGTCGCATTCCTGACGGAGACCTGGCTGAATCCCGCTTCAGCCCCCGACATCGCCATTGCCATCCCGGACGGCTACAAGATCACCCGCCGGGACCGCACCAACGGTGTCGGAGGAGGCATCGCCATCGTCCACAGGAACACCCTCAGAGTCTCAACCAACACCGACGACACCCTCAGCACCGCCGAACACATGCACTTCCAGATCCACACCGATCCCAACACCACCCTCAGAGGAACCCTCATCTACAGACCCCCGGACCCCGACCACAGTTCAGTGATTCTATCGCTGACTTCGTCAGCACACACGCCATCGCCTCCACGGACTACATCCTCCTCGGGGACCTGAACTTCCACCTCGAGAACAACAAGGACACCAACTCCACCACCCTGATCGACAACCTCGCCACCCTCGGACTCAGTCAGCTCGTGACTACACCCACCCACGCCGCCGGCCACACGCTAGACTCCATCTTTTCCGCAAGCCCACACGTCTCCTTCAACCACACCTCCGAACCCCACTGGACTGACCACCACTGCATCCACTTCACCTACAGGAAGCCCACCACGCACCACCGCACCGAACAAATGCCTCGCCGCTGCTGGAGCAGAGTCACCGAAGACCAGCTAACCACAACCCTCGCCCTGAGCCCACCCGCCGAACCCTCCGACCCCGACACCGCCGCCCGCAACCTCAGACAGTGGATCGACGACTGCGCCAACACCCTCGCCCCGCTCAAGAATCCGCCCAACAGCCACACCAGCAAGAAAGCCACCTGGTTCACCGAAGACCTCCAGGCCTCCAAACGAACATGCCGAAAACTGGAGAAGATCTGGCTCCACGAACGGACAGCGGACAGCTACGCCGCCCACAAGAGCGCCACCCGCAGTCACCATCACCTCATCAGATCCGCCAAAAGGGCCTCACTCAAAGACTGCCTAGACAACAACGCACACAACAGCAAAGAGCTCTTCAACATCGTGAAGGAACTCTCCAACCCCAGCTCCAACACCAACGACATCCCGCCGTCGCGAGACCTATGCGACTCACTGGCCACCTTCTTCCACCGCAAAATCGCCGACATCCACGACAGCTTCAACACCACGACCGCCCCGGCAACCACCGAGACCACTGCCCCCACAACCACCAACCGCCTGCTCTCCTGGACCAACATCAACGACGAGGACACCAGCGAGATCATGAACACCATCCACTCCGGCTCACCGCTAGACCCGTGCCCTCACCACGTCTTCAACAAAGCCAGTACAGCCATCGCGCCCCATCTCCGGAAAATAATCAACATCTCCTTCGAGACAGCAACCTTCCCGGAAAGCTGGAAGCACGCCGAGATCACCGCCTTACTCAAGAAACCCAAGGCAGACCCCAAGGACCTCAAGAACTTCCGACCCATCTCTCTGCTCCCGTTCCCCGCGAAGGTCACTGAGAAAATCGTCAACAAACAACTGACCCGCTACCTCGAGGAGAACAACATCCTGGACCCTTCCCAGTCCGGCTTCCGCAGCAACCACAGCACCGAAACCGCCCTCATCGCCGCCACCGATGACATCAGGACCCTGCTAGACAATGGAGAAACAGCAGCCCTCATCCTCCTGGACCTATCAGCCGCCTTCGACACGGTCTGCCACCACACACTACGAACACGCCTTCACGACGCCGGGATCCAAGAGAAGGCCCTGGACTGGACCACATCCTTCCTCTCCGGCAGAACACAAAGCGTCCGCCTCGCCCCTTCCGATCCAAAGCCACCAAGATCATCTGCGGCGTACCCCAAGGCTCCTCCCTCAGCCCAACGCTGTTCAACATCTACATGGCACCCCTCGCCCACGTCGCCCGACAGCACAACCTCAACATCATCTCCTACGCCGACGACACCCAGCTGATCCTCTCCCTCACCAAAGACCCTCACACCGCCAAAGCCCACCTCCAAGAAGGAATGAAGGCCGTCGCCGAATGGATGAGTACCAGCCGCCTGAAGCTGAACTCGGAAAAGACGGAGGTCCTCATCCTTGGTTCCAACCCTTCAGCATGGGACGACTCCTGGTGGCCAACATCACTGGGAACTGCCCCGACACCCACCGACCACGCACGCAACCTAGGGGTCATCCTCGACCCCACCCTCTCCATGACTAAGCAGGTCAACGCCGTTTCCTCATCCTGCTTCAACACCCTCCGAATGCTCCGCAGGATCTTCAAGTGGATCCCCACCGAAACAAGAAAAACAGTCACCCAGACCCTCGTCACCAGCAGGCTGGACTACGGAAACGCCCTCTACGCAGGAACGACGGCTAAGCTCCTGAGACGGCTGCAACGCATCCAGAACGCCTCTGCACGTCTTATCCTCGACATCCCCCGACGCAGCCACATCACACCCCACCTGAGAGACCTGCACTGGCTCCCTGTCAACAAGAGGATAACCTTCAAGCTCCTCACCCACGCACACAAAGCACTCCACAACTCCGGACCAGCCTACCTCAACAGACGACTCAGCTTCTACACCCCCACCCGCCAGCTCCGCTCCACCAGCCTCGCCCTCGCCACAGTCCCCCGCATCCGGAAACGACCGCCGGCGGCAGATCCTTCTCCCACCTCGCCGCCAAGACCTGGAACACCCTCCCCACCAACCTTCGGCAGACCCAAGACCTACTGGCCTTCAGAAGACTCCTCAAGACCTGGCTCTTCGATCAGTAGCAGCACCACCCCCCTCTTCCCCCAGCGCCTTGAGACCCTCGCGGGTATGTAGTGCGCTTTATAAGTGACATGATTGATTGATTGATTGATTGTAATTTATTAATTCTGATGTGTATACATGGAGGAAACTACAATGAATTGTGGACATGCCGTGAATAATTGTGAATGTTTAACAATTAATTTCCTGTGGAACCGCAGGTTGACAAAAGAGTCTGTTTTCCATGCGTGTATGCCCAGCCGGAAATACACTGTCTGTCTTCTATGTCACCTTATGTAAACACTATATACTGGTGGTTTAGGTTTGTGCAATTTGGCTTTGGAAACAGACCTTGTGGTCGAAACGTGTTGCCGTTAATACAAATATAACAAATTTTGCGACCACGATCCTGGTGTGGGAGTGTTTCTTTGCATTATACTCGAAAATACAAAGGTTTCCTCTTAAATTATAACGGGCTCCGGCGCCCCTATCTCGCACCTGCCCCGACTGGTGGAAGTGATCAGCAATGCCGGGACCCTTTCCTGCTATATATATATATGGCGGCAGAATAAATCAGTAAATTTTCACATATAAGTGGTCAGTGTCCGTGTGTTTTGGAGAGGATTTGGAGTGACGACGGCGATCGTGATATATATATATATATATATATATATATATATATATATATATATATATATATATATATAATCACAAAAGTTACCCCAACAGAAGAGTCCTCAATCAGGTAGGTATCGCTTGAATACTTTTGATGAAGGCTGCAGCATGAGTTTCACTACACATGTTGCACCTTACTGCCTTCATCTTTCCAGCACCTGTCCCATGACGCGCACGCCGGTTGGCGTCGTGTGGGTCCATAACACACGGCGGGGCTCTTTCCACGGCTGGGTCAGCCGTTTAAATCCAATCACAAAAGTTACCCCAACAGAAGAGCCCTCAATCAGGTAGATATCGCTTGAATAATTTTGATGAAGGCTGCAGCATGAGAGACCTGACACTCCACAGCAAAGTCTTTAGCAGCCTAACACGTTTCGTGATCTTTCACTTCCTCAGAGGCTTCAGTTACAGGACTAGCGAGCCTAGGTGCCTCTACATTTAAATACGATCTCCAGCCCCGGTGGGCGTGGCCGCTCTCACGGCATTCTGGGATCTGTAGTTGCAAGTCAGTATTGCTCCAGTGAGCCGGCACGTAATCCTGTCAATGTTCAACATATATTAATCCACAGTGGGTTGCTGGGCTCAGTTTCACTACACATGTTGCACCTTACTGCCTTCATCTTTCCAGCACCTGTCCCATGACGCACACGCCGGTTGGCGTCGCGTGGCTCCGTAACACACGGCGGGGCTCTTTCCACGGCTGGGTCGGCCGTTTAAATCCAATCACAAAAGTTACCCCAACAGAAGAGCCCTCAATCAGGTAGGTATCGCTTGAGTACTTTTGATGAAGGCTGCAGCATGAGAGACCTGACACTCCACAGCAAAGTCTTTAGCAGCCTAACGCGTTTCGTGATCTTTCACTTCCTCAGAGGCTTCAGTTACAGGATTAGCGAGCCTAGGTGCCTCTACATTTAAATACAATCTCCAGCCCTGGTGGGCGTGGCCGCTCTCACGGCATTCTGGGATCTGTAGTTACAAGTCAGTATTGCTCCAGTGAGCCGGCACGTAATCCTGTCAATGTTCAACATATATTAATCCACAGTGGGTTGCTGGGCTCAGTTTCACTACACATGTTGCACCTTACTGCCTTCATCTTTCCAGCACCTGTCCCATGACGCGCACGCCGGTTGGCGTTGCGTGAGTCCGTAACACACGGCGGGGCTCTTTCCACAGCTGGGTCAGCCGTTTAAATCCAATCACAAAAGTTACCCCAACAGAAGAGCCCTCAATCAGGTAGGTATCGCTTGAATACTTTTGATGAAGGCTGCAGCATGAGAGACCTGACACTCCACAGGAAAGTCTTTAGCAGCCTAACGCGTTTCGTGATCTTTCACTTCCTCAGAGGCTTCAGTTACAGGATTAGCGAGCCTAGGTGCCTCTACATTTAAATACGATCTCCAGCCCCGGTGGGCGTGGCCGCTCTCACAGCATTCTGGGATCTGTAATTGCAAGTCAGTATTGCTCCAGTGAGCCGACACGTAATCCTGTCAATGTTCAACATATATTAATCCACAGTGGGTTGCTGGGCTCAGTTTCACTACACATGTTGCACCTTACAGCCTTCATCTTTCCAGCACCTGTCCCATGACGTGCACGCCGGTTGGCGTCGCGTGGGTCCGTAACACACGGCGGGGCTCTTTCCACGGCTGGGTCAGCTGTTTAAATCCAATCACAAAAGTTACCCCAACAGAAGAGCCCTCAATCAGGTAGGTATCGCTTGAATACTTTTGATGAAGGCTGCAGCATGAGAGACCTGACACTCCACAGCAAAGTCTTTAGCAGCCTAACGCGTTTCGTGATCTTTCACTTCCTCAGAGGCTTCAGTTACAGGATTAGCGAGCCTAGGTGCCTCTACATTTAAATATGATCTCCAGCCCCGGTGGGCGTGGCCGCTCTCACGGCATTCTGGGATCTGTAGTTGCAAGTCAGTATTGCTCCAGTGAGCCGGCACGTAATCCTGTCAATGTTCAACATATATTAATCCACAGTGGGTTGCTGGGCTCAGTTTCACTACACATGTTGCACCTTACTGCCTTCATCTTTCCAGCACCTGTCCCATGAAGCGCACGCCGGTTGGCGTCGCGTGGGTCCGTAACACACGGCGGGGCTCTTTCCACGGCTGAGTCAGCCGTTTAAATCCAATCACAAAAGTTACCCCAACAGAAGAGCCATCAATCAGGTAGGTATCGCTTGAATACTTTTGATGAAGGCTGCAGCATGAGAGACCTGACACTCCACAGCAAACACTGAGAGCACTACGAGTACCAGGAGGCTGTGCGAGCGGCCACGCCCACCGGGGCGGGAACTATGTTTAAATCTGGGTGCATCAATGGTCGTGCTTGTTTGCTGATTCAAAGCCTGTGACAAAGGGAATGAACCCGAAACGCGTCGGCTAAAGACAATGGCTGTCTGACATCCTCCGTTTTCCCGCTGCAGTCCACATTAAATTAATCAGCATTACCTACCTGTGTGGGCTCCTTCATTGAGGGCAACCTTGTGTTTTGGATATATATATATATATACCACGGACGTGGTCGAAATGCGTTCTTTTGTCAATTTAAAATAAAGGAAACTTTACATACTTGTTGGAGTGGGCTCGTGGATTTCGGATCGAAGTATCCAGTTTCTTGTGGAATATATATATATACATATATATATATATATATGCATATAATATTCATTTTGGCTGTGATGAGAGGCTGTATGGGTGAGTGAGTGTGTGTCTGAGTGACTGTGTAGGTATATAAGTGGATGTGTGAGTAGCTGTATGGGTGAGTTTTGTGGCTATATGACTGGCTGCATGGGTGAGTGACTGCGTGTATGAGTGGCTGTCTGGGTGAGGGAATGGTTGTGTGAGTGGCTGTAATGACTTTACCCATGTGAAAGTGAATGTTGTTGTCTGAGCGATGTGTGGTCTATTAGTCAAGCCATTGCATGTCAGAGATTTGAGACATGCTGTGGCATGTAATAGGGGGCAAGGTTTGCTGTGAAAGAAATCCCTTAATTTGTTGAATGGGAGATATAGGAAAATTGTGGAAGAAAAAGAAATGCAGGGGGCCTGTGCCAGGGTGAAAGAGATGCAGGGTTATTTGTTTATAAAGCATGAAAAGCAACTGTGAATTTGTGGCAAGAAAAAGAAAATCACCATGGAAATAAAAGGAGGACTTGCAAACTTCTTCTATGATAAAAAGACACTATGCAAATCGAATGCACTAGCAGAGTGGGTGGTGTAGTAGTTGGTATCGTAGGCTACAAATGCTTTTGACAAGGGTTCAAACCCCACCGGGAGAAATCTGTTTTTTATATTGTTTTTTGCTTCTTTTTTATATTTTACCCAAATGAAAGAGGTCCCTTTGTAAATCACCCCCTAGCACTGTTTGGGAGGTTTGTGGCCAATTCAGTCAAGCCAGTGAGTGCATGTCAGAAATTTGTGAAATGCTGTGGCATGTGGGAGGGGGGCAAGGTTTGCTGTGAAAGAAATCCCTTAATTTGTGGAATGAGAGATAAAGGAAGATTGTGGAGGAAAAAAATGCATTGGGCAAAGGTGAAAGAGAGGAAGGGTTTCTTGTTTATAAAGCATAAAAAGCAATTTTGAATTTGTGACAGGTAAAAGAAAATCGCAGTTGAAATATCATCAACAAGCTCCGTCGCAGGTGTAGGCAGTCATCCTGGGCCAGCGGAACATTACATCAGGAACCAGGCAGCCTCCATTGCAGGACAGGCCGGTTCTCTCCAGATTAACAAGCTCCGCCATAGGTGCAGGCAATCGTCCTGCAACAGCAGAACACCACATTTGCATTAATATGCATCCTCCGCTAGATTCATTGAACATCGGGAGGAAGGATATAGGTTGGCAGTGAGGAACGCACCTTGACGAAGTAAGAGGGTGAAAGTGTGAAGGGATATTGCATCCCCTGATATGAATGACTGAGAGTGGAAGCGCATTTATGTTATACTTTACTGAACCTCCTCTCATCTATCACCTCTAGAGTGTGACTACAGGGGTTCCTGAGCCCTCCCTACATGGGGCCCAGGAAACCCAACAGTGGCGTAAGTATATGAGCTGGTTCCACAACTAAGAGAGATATTGTTGTTTCACCTCTTGTACAGAGTGCCACATTTCATTGAGCATGCGAATACTGCATGCCTAAGGTTATGTAAGATTTATATTGTATCCCTCTATTTACATAGTATGGAACCTTAATAATGTGTTTTATTTTTACTTGCAGGTACATAAGGGACAAATATACAAGAGGGAGACATAGGTCACCCTTGGGTAGTGGCAAGCCCGGTGCAGGATTGCCCATTAGGATCCCGTATTCCCATTCTGAAGAATGCCATGTACTCGCTCGAGCCACAAGGCAGAAATATGTTGACGGTATATAAGTGGTGATGGGGTACTAACTCACCTGTTCCCCATGACTGGTTTTAACACCAAGGGGTCGATTCCGATCTCGGCCGGTAGGGCACCGAATCGGATTCGGCTTAACCGGATCCGATTCGGAGCCCTATTTCCCGACCGATTCGTACGTGCGTCCGGGCGAGCGAGTACGATGCGTGCGCTCGCGAAATCGCCGACCGACTCGTTCGCGGGACCCGACCGCACCGACCGACTCGCACGGACATGACTCGCACCGCGCAATGGAGACGTTCCCCGGCCAGGTGAGTACGATGCGCACCTCGAGCAGTCCGACCGACTCGCGCAGTCCGGCTCCAAAGAGCAGTCGGAGCCGTACTTTGGGGGTCCGTGTCGGACCCCCCTGTACGCGTAGCCGCGCGAGTCGCACACAGGGGGGACCCATGGGTCCCCCCTACCTGTGCATGTACGGCGCAAGTCGCTTCGCCGCGTACCCGCTGTAGGGGGTGCCCTTGTTCGCCTCGCACCCATTGAGTCAATGGGAGCCCGCGTACGCGTTGTACGACCGGCTCCCATTGACTTCAATGGGAGTCCGACCGAATCGAGTCCGATAGCATACGTGCGCATCGTACTCGTTCGGTCGGGCTGCTAGGGTCCGATTCAGTCGGAAATCTCTCCGGGTCCGGCTCGGTCGGTGAGATTTCCGGCCCGAATCGGAATCGGCCCCCAAGTGCCATGTCTAATGAATAAAATAGTTTCTATGGTGCCACATTGGTTTTTAATACACTTTAATCACAGGTCCACTCTTAGGTAGAAGTGCCTCCCTGACTCCAGGTGAAGGCCCGCTCTCCATCAAACCGTGTTTTTGGAGAGCGTGGATTGTCCTAAGATGAATCATGACACCTGGTGGTGTGTGAGGATAACCCGTCTCATTTTTGTGTATGTCCCATAACTCATATTGAGTGGGACTGTGAGGGATGCATAACTAAATATTTTAAAAATAAAAAAACTTTCTTGGGTAGCTCTGTTTGTGTGTGTAGACTGTGTTGGGAAGCCAGATCACCCTTGAGACCCCATAGGCCTCTAGTTCCCTACCCTGGATACATTCCAGGGGCACGTGTTTGCATGATAAAATATTTAGCCACACAATTTTATCAAATTATTAAGTGGTATAGTGGTAAGTGCATAGGCTTCATAAGTGGTTTGACTAGGGTTAAAGCCCCACCAACAGCTTGTCAATTTATTAATTAATTGTTTTTTAATATGTTTTTCTTAATTTAACCCAAGTGAAATTGAAGTCTTTAGAATAAGCCACTGGCACTACTGGGGCATTTCTAACACAATTATGCCTGAAACAACATGTCCGAAAAACATGACACACTGTGACATGCTGTCTGCGATCTCTAGCAACAGTCAAAACAAAAATCCATCACTTACACATGGGCATTCAGCGCTATCTACTTGTTCAATGAGGTTTCTACATACAGATACCAAAATGTATCATCTCCAGATATTTTTGTGTTCCACACAGTGTTTGAAACTGAATTCTATCACAGTTTTGGCAACATAAGACCAGCTGGTATTCAAGTGGGTGTCGCAACACGTTGATTTTAGACATATATTTCAACATGTGTGTCCTCGAACGGTGATACTCACACCTTCCTACGTTCCAGCATTCTCAGCACACAGTGACAGACATACTTGTGCATTTTTTTACCCATCAGATGCTGTTTTTTATTTCTAAACAACAGTGCGTTTATTGGTAAAACACACACCCATTATCATAATTAGTTCAACATATTTCTGCTAAATTTGTTTTGTTCACAAGATGGGGGAACTAGTTGCTCATATTTGATTTTCTTAACAGTTTGAGTTGGATTTGTTTAACATGTAAGCAGTAAATCCTCCTCCACCATTTTTGGTAGATGCAGCAATATGCCGGTGGCAGTGGTTTGATGCTTGTGAAACCTATTTGAGAGCCATATACAAACAAAGATTTAGACCTGAACAAAAACGATGGCTATTATTGCATTCTCTGGGTTTTAAAAGGAAGAGCTACCTTTGAGCATCTCACAGAATTAGTGATGAATCCAGGAGAAGAGGTTGATTAATATAATGAAATTATTAAGAAGTTAGAAATCAGATTTGATGAAATGCCAAGTTTGGTGGTGTTAAGGCAAACATTTTTCAAAAGTTCACAAACTTCAGGAGAAAGTGTTAATTCATACATTACAGCCCTTAGACGCTTAGTTGCAGATTGTCAGTTAGGCGAATACATAGATCAACTGGTTAGAGCGCTGTTGGTAGGTTATTGCTATGATAAAGGTATTCAATAAAAACTATTGCGCATGGGTAATCCGTCTCTACAAGAGATATTACATATAGCTAAGAGCATGGAAATATCTCACATTTCAGTAACAGAGTTAGGAGACTAGCAGTCTTAGAATGTCTGTGTCATTCAAAAAGGTGACAAACTATCTAAGGAAACAAATGATATTACAAAATCATTTTCCAAAACAAAAACATGTGTTTTTCTCTGTTGGGCCCAACACATACTAGAGCTGGTAAGTCATGTCCTGCAAAAAATATAACATGTAGAATTTGCGGCAAAGTAGGTGACTTTGCTAAAGTGGGCCAAAGTGGGAAAATGCATATAAACAAAGTGTCTGTTGTATGGAAAAGTGATGTTGACACAAGTTGCATGGACTGCATCCAACATGATTTGCAGATTATGGTGGTAGTGGTTACAGATGACAAAATACGTTTTAAAATCCTACTGAATGTGTGGACCTATATTGTGACATAAAAATTGGGGACAAAGTTATGAATTTGTTGGTTGACTCTGGAGCAACAATCACCATGCTTACAGGCAAGCTGTTTAATGAGGTCTGGAACAATAAAGTTTTACATCCTCCTGACAGATCACTGGTGTCATATGAAGGCAGACAAAATACCCTGGATGGGTTCCTTGAGGATATCCTTGAATTTTAAGGGAGGTACTCTTATTTTATTCTAGGCTGGTATCCCCAGGGTTTGTTTGGCGTGGTTCTTCGTCCCAGAGATAAAGAACAAGTACTTGTTATTACATAGTAGAGTTTTGTTCAAAATCTATGTTGTAAGTTCAGCAAGGTCTTGGTAAGAAGTGGGTTTCCAACAAAGAAGAAAAGTGAAAGAGAATGCCATTCCAGTCAAGCGTAAAGCCAGAGGGGTACCATTCTCAGTGAGATCTGATCTAGAGAAAGAGTTAGAGAACGTATGTCCCAATGGTATCATTGAGCTTATTGAGTCCTCTTTGTGGCTATACTCCCTTGTAGTGGCGCACAAACGCAATGAGGGTCTGTGTTGACTTACGCAGTCTCAATAAGGAACTGTGGGTTGACTCATATCTGTTGCCCAAGATAACTGAATTGTTAGTGGTTTTAGGTGGTGCTGAGTGGTTCACAAAGTTGAATTTAGCCTTGGCATATCATAAAGTTGAATTTGAACAGGATTCCAGACATTTCACAGCATGTGTTTCTCCTTTTGGAACTTTCCAATATTGCCGGATGCCCTTCGGCCTAGCTTCGGCAGTGTCTGTATTTCAGAGGATTATCAAGAAACTATTGAAGAGTATTGAGGGAGTGTTTGTATTCCAGGATGATCTGATATTTTCTGCCACTCTGATAAATTGATAAATGAAGGCGTTGTCCTACGCAAAGATAAGTGTGAAGTTTTAAAAAATGAAGTTGAATATTTCGGACATCTGGTGAGAGACCTGTTGATAAATCTGGCTTAAATTCTTTCCTGGGTCTGTGTGAGTTTTATGCATGATTCTTACTGGATTATTCTACTCACATAGCATGTCTTATTAACATATTAAGCAAAAGGGTACCTTGTGTGTGGGATTCTAATTGTTTCAAAGTCTTTGATTGTGTAAAAGCAGAGTTAATCAGCCCCCAAGCACTTAAACAGTTTGATCCACAGTTACCATGTTGGGTCACAGTAGATGCAAGTAATGCAGGTCCAGTTGTGGTGCTTGCTAAAATAAAGGGGGATATTGAACAGACTATAGGATATGCCTCATGCAGTCTCAGGAAAAATGGGGTGTTGTTTTCTGTCATTAAGAAAGAACTATTAGGATGTTTGAGGGCAGTTGAAAAATTCTGCTCTTATTTGTGGGGTAGAAGTTTCACTATGATAACAGATCACAAACCTTTCTTTTATACTTTGGGCTTGATTGCGAGTTTGGTTATGTGGCGCCAGGTCCCCCTGCCGCTGCACCACAAAACTATGGTCAAGCCACCTGGCAGATTACGAGTGTTTGTTGTTTCTGGTGGCCTTTTTTTTACGCTCTCATGGTGGTGCCTAAGAAAATGGGCACCGCAATGGTAACGCCAAAAACAGTTCCTGCACGGCATGGACTGTAAAGTGTATGTCGCGTAGGAACTGGGGTGTATGCACACAGGGGGGCACATATTGTGCCCTCCTGAATGCACCCCATGGCCCTGCGTTCCCTCTCCGCCGCGGTTTTCATGGAGTAGAGACCGCCATGAAACCGTGGCGGAGAGGAAACTTGTAATATGCCTCTCACCCCCCCCCCCAACATGACAACTTGGAAAGGGTGCGTGTTGAGAGGCAGCTTCAAATAATTGACAAGCAGCCGGGAAGTAAAGGGCTGATACTGTATATGCCTGGGGCTGCTTCAAAACATGACACTTTTATCGGGTCATTACTGGGCTGTTCCTGAGGGGCCCCCTAGTATTGTGGACATTGCAGGCACCATGTCAGCCCGTAGGCTGCTTAAAATTCCTGGTGCCAAAACCATGATGTAACTGGCACATGCGCATTAGTGGACTAGGTAGGCCAAGGCACTGCATGTATTTATAATGGAAATTTGATGGCAATTGCTTTTTTCAACTACCATCCACAACGCTTGTGAAACTGGAGGGGTGGGGCCCCTCTGCCCAGCATCTGAAACTGCTGCTGGAATCACTTTCTGTTGAACCTCAATCTCATGTGTTCTTGAGTCACGTTCACTCTCAGCAAAGTAAGTCTATTCAGGAGCTGGGTACTTTCAACAAGGCATCTGTGTTCTTTTTGAGCTCCTGACCACTGGCTGTCCATTGTCACAGTCAGATTTCTCACTTGTCTCTGTTTCTTTGTTGTATGTATCAATGGTGCGTTCCGCTGACACAACAGCTCTCAGTCTTTCATCCTTCCTTGGCCACATTTCTCTTCTCAGCCCCTCGCTGACTGAACTGCTTGGCCCTTCTTCAAGCTCAAATTTATTTACAGTTCTTCAGTTTGTTTTACTGTGGCTACCGTTGGCTCAACGCTTTGGGTTAACTTTGAGACATGTGCTCAATCTTCTCCCCTCCCTGAGCATTCGGGTTGCTCTGGAGTTTGACTCTATAAATCAGTGGTTGCTGTCACCACTTCATCAGCCTATCTCAATCTCCTTGTATCAGAAGCATGTATCCAGTTTGGGAGGCCACCACACTTCACACCAGTGTTCATCACAAGAATGACTTGAAAGGGACCACACCAGCGGGGCTCCAAGCAACTTTTCCTGATGTGTTTCTTCACCAGGACCTAGACTCCTCGACTAAGGTCATGGCACTGTTCTTGCCTTGGTAGGGGAGTCACCAACTCAACCTGGTGAGAAACAGAATGCACCACGTCAGCCAGTTCTTTAGAGTAGTCGAGAACCATACCATCTGTAATATTCACAAGCACAGCTGCAGGCAGGTTGGAAGTCTCATGGCTCTCCCCATTAGAATTGTATGCAGTGACAACCCTGTCTTCCGACCATGAGTGCTTCGGAGACTCATCAGAACCAAGGGGAAGGCATTGGGCCACTTGAGGGAAGTGTATGCACATAACTTTGGAAAGTCAGAACTTCAGTGTTGCATTTATTTGATGCCACACTCCTCTGTCCTGTAGCTGCAATGAAGCTTCTGATCTACCTATAGGGCTTTACACAGCATATGTATGATCTTGTTATTGAAGTGTGTCCCCCGATCTGACTCCAGAGGAACTGGTAGGCCGAACTGAGGGATCAATTCCCTCAATAATATTTTCGCCACTGTGAGTCTGCCATTCCTTCTAGTCCGGTATGCTTCCACCCAATTGAAGAAGATGCACACTACCACCAGAATGTACTGGAGCCCATTGCACACAGGCCTCTTGACAAAATCCAGTTATCTGAGATTGAAGTGACCACCTGATCTCCCTATGTTGCTCATAGTGACAACAGTCCTCCTGCCTGTGTTTAACTGTTGGCCGGCAACCCATTGGTGAAACAGGTTCTCTGCAATGACACGTATACAGGGATTGGACCAGTACATTTTAAAGAGACACACCATTGCATCGCTCTCTATGTGGGTATTGCCATGAAAATAACTAGCCATCAGAGAACAACATAGGGGCCGATTCCGATCTCGGTCGGAGGCGCACCCAATACCATTCAGTCGGGAAAAAAGCCATGCGAATGCCTGTTTCCCGACCGATCCGTACATCATTCCGAATGAGTAAGTACGATGCGCACAACAGCATAGAATCCGGCCAAGTCGTACTCACCCAATCCAGGTCCTGTTCTCCGACCGAGTCGAATCCGGAAACGCAGAATCGAGTCGCACGGAAGGGAAAATGCAGCCCCGTCCGGCCGAACAAGTACGATGCGCTTTCCGTACGCGCCGAACCCGTTGCTACGTCCGGCACGTCAAAGCTTCCGGGAGAGGTGCACATAAGCTCCGATTCGCGCCACAACACGATCCACGGCTACGAGGTGAACACGCCAGCGACGAGGACGACGCGGAGCAACGAGAAAGACGAACGAGACGAACCAACCATGAATCCCTTCGTTCCGATCCTACCAATATTCTACATTTACTACCGGAACAGGCACGGACGCGTACGGCGCAGAAGGTAAGTCAGACACCAACCACAAAAACATACAACACGTACACGACACATCACACACACACAGAGGGATGCAGAATTTACTTACACCAGCAACAGCAGCACCATAGGGGCGGGATGCCCATCACCAATGCCACATATGCACACAGGGGCCTGGATGCGCACCACCACTACTACCCATTCCCAGGGGGGGCTGGATGCCAACCACTACTACCACCCTTAGCCATGGGGGTGCCAGATGCCCACCACTACTACCACCCTTACCCAGGGGGCTGGATGCCTACCACTACTACCACCCTTACCCAAGGGGGCTGGATGCCTACCACTACTACCACCCTTACCCAGGGGCTGGATGCCTACCACAACTACCACCCTTACCCAGGGGGGCTGGATGCCTACCACCAACACCACCCCCACTCATAGGATGGACAATGCATGACACAACCAGCACACCACAACCTAGGGAATGCAAGAAAAGACATCCCCCAACACCATGACAAGCGTGTGTAGACTGTGTCAAATGCCTACAACACTGAACATGACTTTGAACATACAATGTGACCCCCTATCACATGTGCCACACATATATGTGTGTGGCCCCCACAATGCAAGCAGGCCATGACCATTGTGGCAATGGGGTCCAAACCCCATCATCACAGTGACCAAAATGTAAGTGTTGACAAAGAAAAAGCTGCAACTGCCAAACTGCATGGATGATTCCTGGTCACAGAACATAAAACACATCAGTGGCAAAGTAGTGCATGTGTCCCATTGCAACATAGATTGGGGGAGGCAAATACTGCAGTGCAAATAAGACATACCTTTGGCCATGTGCAGACAAACAACACCCATGGGGGCTGACACAGTCAACATTCATCAATGACACAATGACAGAAGTGACCATCAGAATGCAGACCCACATATTTGCACCAATGGGCACACAAATGCAGATACCCTGTGGAGACTGTAGATGTGAGGTGAACAGATACCATACCATGGCAGCAATGGGACACACAAACCATGATCATTGTGCTGACCGATGATCTAGGAGCCCCAGGGACAGCAGGGGAAACCCACCAAACAACATACAGCCAATGGCACACCTAAGATATGCCAATGCAGTGGTGCAGATGCACAAACACAAACAGGCAGACCCACACTGCACATCAAACACAACAGGTGAGGGGGGGGGTGGGCTGCCTGTGCTGACAGGATGGCTGGGAGTGTTGTCCTGGCAGTTGTTTGGCTAAAAGTCCCAAGAGTGTCCCTGTGCTTCACACAACATAACCCAGGGTGGTGGTTCTTTGTGGGATATTGAGTTAGGATGTGAGGCATTGCATTCTCCCTGGTGGGTTATGTGGAGTTTGTGTTGAGGGGGTGTGTGAGGGGAGGTGCTTGTGACTATGGTCAGTGCTGCAAGTCCTCTTTCCCACCCAGCCAGATATCCCACCATGGAACGTGCTTGCATTGCAGGGAGTGGAAGTTGGCTTTCAGGATGTCAGTCAGTGGTGTCCTGCTGTTGGTTGTTGCACAGTTGCCAGCAGGGTCTTGTGCTCCCCACAGCAGTAGCCGGTGTCAGCCATCTTGTCAGTCCTTATCCACTCCCTGTGATGTGAGCATGGTTCAGAGTGGTGTTGATGGGCCACTTGTGAGGGTGAGCAGTATCTGTGACTCCAACTCCCATCATGCTATTGCCTACACCCCCTTCCCAGCATGCCCGTACTTCCTTCCTTTGGACTCTGCTTCCCTGTGGGGTAGTGTGCCTGTGCTGACAGGAAGGCTGACAGTGTTGTCCTTGCGTTTGTTTGGCTACAAGTCCCAGGTGTGTCCCTGTGCTTCACACAGCATTACCCAGGGTGGTGGTTCTTTGTGGGATCTTCATTTGGTATGTGAGGCATTGCATTCTCCCAGGTGGGTTATGTGGAGTTTGTGTTGAGGGTGTGTGTGAGGTGAGCTGCTTATAACTATGGTCAGTGCTGTGAGTCCTCCTTCCCAGCTAGCCAGATATCCCACCATGCAACGTGCTTGCATTGCAGAGAGTGCAAGTTGGCTTTCAGGATGTCAGGCAGTGGTGTTGTGCTGTTTGTTGTTGCACAGTTCCCAGCAGGGCCTTGTGCTCCCCACAGCAGTAGCCAGTGTCAGCCATCTTGTGAGTCCTTTTCCACTCCCTGTGATGTGCGCATGGTTCATGGTGGTGTTGATGGGACAGTTGTGGGGGTGAGCAATATCTGTGACTACGACTCCCATGATGCTATTGGCTACACTGACTTGCCCAGCATACAATGAATTCCTTTCTTTCAGTGGTCTTCACTGTGTGTTGGTGTTGTAGTGGTGGCTACATGTCTGGATGTGTTTGTTAGTTATATTTGTGCCACTGCCTAGCTGTAGTTGTAGTTGTGTTTGTACATGTGATGACACGGTTAAATGTAACTTTGAGATGGCATGTGTTGTGTTTATCTGACTGACATACACATTTTGGGATGATTCTGTTCTGGTTGCTGTGTAATTGCTAAGAGTGCATGGTTTGACTCTCCCCTTGACAGTGATGTGTGTGTGTATTGTGGCAGAATATTGTGTACATTTGTTGTGTACTCACCAGGCTCTGGGATGTTTTCTAGTCCATAGACGCTCACTGGCGGAAGGATGGCCCGCACCTTCTCCTCCCAGGGCCTGAGGTATACTGGCTTGGCAGGAGGGCCACTGCCGGTGTATTGGCTCAGGAGGTAGTCCTTCTTCAGCAGCTCCCGTACCCTCCTGCGCACGTCATACCACCTGTTCTGGATGTCAGTCTTTGTGCGCAGACATGGTGATTGTGCGTTCACCCTGTTGATGATCCTCTCCCACATCTTTGTTTTCTGGGAGATGGGTGTCTGTTGGACCAGTGCGCCAAACAGCTGTGGCTCTACCCTGAGGATCTCGTCTACCAGGACTTCCAATTCACAATCTAGGAACTTGTGATTCTTCTTTGGGGGCATGGTGATGGGTGGTGATGGTGAGTAATGTGTGTGTTGGTGTGCAGGTGAAGGTGTGTGAGTGTGTGTTTTGCTGGGTGTATGTGAGGTAGCTATTTGTTGGTGTGCTGATGGTGTGTGGCTTGTGTGAGGGATGAGCTGTGGGTGTGTGGGTGCTGTCTGTTGAGTGCTGGCAGGTGAATAGCATTTGCAAAGGATCATGGTTGGGATTTGTGTCCTTTATATGGGTGGAGTTGTGGGTGTGTCTTTGTTCTCTGTCCCCACCCCCCCCCAGTATTTATTGGCTTTGTAATTGATTGTTTGGCCTTTTTTTGTGTATTTTTCCTTAGTACTTTCTGTGCATGTTGGAAACGTTCTTGTGACCGAGTCGGACCCTGCAGTTGTCTCGTACGGTCTTCTCCGTTTCGTTCACGCTGTGTTTGTGCAGTTTTCTATGCTGCGTACGCGTCGGTCGCGGTGTTTTGTGTTACTTCGGCTCGCAGTTTTGTATGCATGTCGGTCATACGGCTTGTCCTCCGTACGACTCGGTCGTGGTTTTCGCGCCTTGCATCGTACTTTGCGGTTTGGAGTTCGCGTGTAGGTTTCGGTCGGATTTGTTCCGGGTGCGTGTCGGTTGGTTCGATTCGCGTGTTTTTCCGGCCGGATTGCTGTTTTCCGTGCGGCTCGGTCGTTCGGCTTGGGTTCAGTACGTGTCGGTCGGATTTTGCACGCTTTGCATCGTACTTGGCGTGTCGGGTGCCACAGGTACGTGTCGGTCGGAATTAATTCCGGCTCCGAGTCGGTCGGTGCTTTTTCCGGCCCGAATCGGAATCGACCCCATAGTGTCTGGTCTCCCTTCTGTTGAAACCCAAATCTCATCCTGATTCTTCACACATCCTGCTCTGACCCACCTCTCTTGTTCACTTTCTGAAACTTACTCTTGCAAACTTTTGATCTCCTCCCAAGTATCAGCAACAGTAAACAAAAGGTTTGTAGCAATATTGTTTTTTTAACCACTTAAATGGTCTCTTCTCAATGTGCAAAACTCAAGAGCCGAGTATCTTGCAATTTCCTCCGTATAGTGCTTCCCAGCTGTTACATAACTACTTCCAGTCTTGTGTGCTGCACATTTAACTACTGCTGTTTCAGCGGGCAACTGCAATGCATCAAGCAAATCCATAACATAATTCCCATTCTGGATTGGGGAACCAGAGAAAGTTATTAAACACCTCTAGGACCACAACTACCCTAAGTCCTTGACCATCCCAAACACATATTGGCTATCAGTATAGATAGGAACTCTTATATAGTTTGGGACACAGCAAGCTCTACTAAGAGTGATCAGTTCTGCCAACTTTGCAAAGGATACATTGCACAAATAGAAGTCTCCCACTGCACCTTCTAAGGTGAACACAACATAGGGTGCTTTCATAATTTCTCGTCCATCTCTTAAACAATAGCCATCCACAAACAAGGTAAAATTGGGTTCTACCAGAGGGAACTCTTGAATGTTGGGTCTTGACTTGGTACAGAACTCTGTAACATCCAGGCAGTCATGGTCAATCCTATCATTATCCCCATCAGATATAGGCATAGGCAGCAGTGTGGCAGGGTTCAAACACATGCATCTCTTTAATGTTCTGTTCTCTGAGGCACGTATAACTTGCTCACACTGTGTAAGCTTATTTGTCATGTGCTGTGTTCATCACGCAAGTGAAATCTGAACAGAATGGTGAAACATAAGTGTAAGTGTGTACCCCTTTGCAATGCCTTCACATTGCTGAATGCTAACACCAACTGCAGCCACTAACTTTAGGTAACCTGGCATCCCTGTGGCTACCAGGTCAAGAGTGGCAGAAAAATAAGCAATCAGGCATTTGGAATTTCTGTGGGTCTGTTTAAGGAGAGATAGTGCACACCGACTATATTCATAACAATAGAGGAAAAATGTTTCTCATAGTCAGGCATTCCTAAAGCCGGGGCATGGCAGAGTTTCCCACAGCTTGAGGAAGGCACGCATGCATTTGTTGTCCCAAGTAGGGAATCAAACACATCTGTGTTAAATCCCTGTAGAGGCTTTGCCACTAAGGAAACGTTGAGAATACACTGACGACAGAAGCCCACCGTTCCCGAGAACACCCTGATTTCTCTTTGTGTAGTAGGAGAGTTCATTCTCAGAATGGTAGAGATTCTCTCTTTGGACACTTTCCTAGAGCCATTCTCAATATGATTTTCCAAATACAGAGCCTCCCTCTGACAGTCCTGCAGTTTGGTAGGGGCATACTTGTGACTATTTTTTGCCAAATGCTTCAACAGGGCAATGATATCCTTATCCTGTCTGCACACATTTTTAGTTGTCAATCTCACCAATAGTAGGTTGTCAATGTCCTGATCCAGGAAGCAGTTGCTTGGCAAGAGCAAGGTCTTCATTTTCTTTTTCAGTATCTGATTACAGATCAAGGGGCTCTCTGTATACCACTGTGGGACTCAGCACCATGTTAGAACATTATTTTGGAACCAGAATGTGGAAAGGACTATCCTCATGTAGAGTTTTAGAAAATAATGCTTGGCACAGGTCAATGACCGTGAACCACTCAGCATCACAGAGTATTTGGAAAAGTATTACAGCAGGATGCAGTACCATGGAACAACAATATAACTGACCTTTCAAAGCTCTTGAACAATTCTCCACTTCATATTTGGCTCCTGCAGGCCCATTAGAGGCAAATTGCAGATACTCCCTAATATATCAGTTAAGATGCCTTGCTCTAGCATGGATTTAATCACAGGGGTAATTTGAGCCACTGCCTCTGGTAAGAGGTTGTATTGGGGCATTCAGATATACTCTGCATTTTGCTTGGCTGTTTTCCTGGAAGGTTCAACATCTTTTATCAGACCAAATATTTGTCAGAAAAATCCCAGACTTCCTCCTGTGCTGAGTCTTCTAAATCAGGAGGTAAATCTTCTTTTGTTAAAACCAGGAACAATCCAACAGTTTACTCTTGCATGCTCAGTTTAAAGTCTGCACCTTTATCATTCGTCTGGAGTTCAACCTCATCCGATGTGCAATACATCACACAGCTGAGTTTACAAAGTTAATCCCTGCCCAATAAATTGAGTAGACTCGAATTGTATATTACAAACTGATGGTCCCCCTTAAGAGGACCTTTCTTCACTGGGACTTTAGCCAAAACAGTGTCCAAAGTTTGTTTTTTGCAATACCTATATTTGGTCTTGTTTTCCTGAGAAGGGTATGTTTGGGACCTCACATTTATAGTGGGTAGTTCCTGGATCAATCAAAAATGGCACGGGTGGCCATTCACTTCTCCATCCACATATAGGCTGCTCTGGTCTACCTCAAAGACTTTGCCAAGCACGCAATCTTCCTCCCCTCTCAAGTACCATGATTAGGATTCATCAGAATCTGGATTACCAAAGCTGTTGAAGTCAAGGAACATGTGGAAACTGTCAAAGCTTGTAAAAGATTGAACTTCTGGGTTAGGATTTGGATTGAACCTCGTTTTAGTCCTATTTTGCTGCTTCATTGGAGCTTGTGACATATTAGTATTTTAGGGTCTCTGCATTTGCACATTCTACATTGGAATCATATTCATGCTTGACATCTGAACGTCATTTTGCATTCAATTGGGATTCAGCCTACATTCTCATTTCCAGTGGCCCAACTTGTTACAATAATGACAAAGAGTGGTCTTTTTCAACATGGCTATGCCCACCCCTGAATTCGGATCAACAGTTATTCCTCACCCTCTACCCTGCATGATACCTTTCTTATTCTGCATCATCTGACCACCGCCTTGATAGGTAAACAGACATAATATCGACTTTAAAATTTCGACATGCAAAAATATCAGAAGGAGAAAATATCGACAGTGAGAATATCGTTGTGAAGAATATCGAGTTGAAGGTAAGTGATGAAATATCGAAAACATAAATATCGTTAGTTAAAATATCGTAGTAAAAAATATCCTAATAAAAAGTATCGTTGTTTTAGTTAGTGTTAATTTATTTAGTATATATTATTTAAATATGTGTTAAATGTTTAGAAGTTAGTAACAATTTTTAAAGTAATTTTTTGCGTTTTAGTAATGTAGCTGGTTGTGGGTTTATAGGGGAATAGGTTGGGAAGTAATTTAAATAAATTTAATTAAATAAGAATTTTATTAATTAATATGTATGTATTTGATTATTTGAATTGTTATTTCTGGTAATTAATTAACTAATTATATATTAAGTGATTATTAATAATTATTAATTATGTATTAATTATGGTAATTGGTTTTTTTTGGGGGAGCGGGTTGTGGGTTTATAGGGAATAGGGTGGGAAGTAATTAAAAAAAATTAATTAATTATTAATTATATTAATTACTATGGGGTCCATTACGATAACCGGCGGTAAAAAAACCGCCAACCGCCATGGCCTGAAAATACCGCCCGCCTGCAACATTGAAATACCGAACGAGCAATTATGATGACGCTAAGCAACCACCGCCCGCAGCGGAAAAAATTAACAGAATACCGCCCGTCCATATCAGAGTCCAAGACAATCCGTCCGCCACAGACGCAATACCGCCCGAAAAAGCCAAATACGACCGCGCGGACGGACTACACACCGGCCGTCAAATTATGATCCCCCCGACATGAGGGCGGGAAACCAACACATTTCCCGCCCGCAACGGTGAACAACTGAAATGAATAACAGACAAGGCGGAAGGCCTGGCGGCCAAGTACGGGCACGGAAATCAGTGGCGGCACAAACAAATACACACAACACGGCCAACAAGTCCACACAGTAAACAACGCCAAAATACCCAGACACAGAACCCATCCCAAAGACACATCCCCCTGCCAAAATATAGAATTAGTATAAATCCCAGGACACCACGCCCAACACACCTGAAAACGATAGACCATCATGACACACCCACATAGGTGAGTACAAAAGCAGCCCCCTCACAGACCACAAACCCTTGCACCACGACAAAGCCAACACCACAGCAGAGAACACGGAGAGCCACAGAGGAAAACAGTATACCACATGCACACACGCATCACATCCATCACCACAACAACTGTCAGGAAATGCGCTAACTCAGCCCTGTCGATTGAACACTCCAGGCCTTGTGATAGGGATGTGTGTGAGAGATGGTGGCACTGAATGTGACCTCCATTGCGGGGTGAGCCATTCACAGGGCGAGTACGTTGTGGGCTGCGCAGTGTTGGACACAGTGAGTCCACCCACAAAGATGTGTAGCCTTGTGAGCTATGTGTCGGTCTACCTGACAATGGACAGTAGATGTGGGCAGACTACACATTGCTCAAAGTGCTGGTATCCTGAATAGAATGGGATGGACAGGTACTGTGCACACACTCCCACCAGCATGCATTCACGTGTGGTGTACACATGCTGTTATGCCATGTCCCATACCGTCTTGGCTCTGTTACACGTCTCTGATCATTTAGGATGGGTCAGCATCATGCCACTGTTATTGGTGGATGTGGGTGATGCTGAGAAGAGTATGTGTGATATTCAAACCCTCATGTGTACCATCCCTGCAGTTGGAAGTCCACCAGCCCAAGGCCTTGTGATGAGCCATTGCATCCAAGTTGATGCTTCTGTGTATGTGTAACCGACAGTGCAGCCAATCCCGCGAAGAGGGTGACGTCACCTGCCGGATGTGTGACCATGTTGCGGCGACTAATCGGGGGATGCTCCCTCGTATTGTCAGGTTGGCACAGCGCTGCATTTCACCACTAATGGTCTGCAATTGACAGTCACACAGCCTGTGGCGGATGCACCTTTGTAGGGGCATCAGCTGCAGGCAGGTGTACAGTACTGTGGGAGTGTGTCTTTTTCTGCGAGAGGCAGCATGTGTCCACAGCCTACCCATGTTCTGGGTAATGTGATGTTAGTTGTGTGATGCAGTGGGTTGTGAGTGTACTCTGTGCTGGGTGCATCTTACATGCATATGCGATTCCTGAGGGTCAAGATGTAATTTGGGCACTCTGCATAGTCAATGCGTTCAGAGTCGTAGGCCTCAGGGACAGCCTGTAGTCAGCTGGTGTGGCACTTCACATGTATGTTTGTGGCACTGTGCATACTCTGATTTCATCCTAAACACATGTGTGCGATGCCTCACCTCATATTCCTGATACTTACACATCCGGCAGACTGTGCAACAGTAGTTGTGCTCGTGCGATGGACAGTTGTCTGGCATGGGCTCATAACCATTGTGGACTGTCATGTTGCAGTCAGTGTGTGTGGTGACACATTCTGCTCCATGCAGGTATGTCCTTGGCCTAATTATGTAGTGGTCATCCTTAACACCATCAGGAGAGTGGGTGTGTACACAGCGATGAGTGGCTATGGCTGCAGGGTGACAGTCCGGGTGTTGTTCCATGTGCACAACACATGTGTCACTTATTGGCGGGTTCATTACCTGTACGCCAGCCATTACGTGTTGATTGTGGTTGCTGTATACATTTGCACAGGTATCATGCAACATGTGCACTTGGGAATGTTCTGTGCTGGCTCCCTTGCACATGTCTGTGGATTTGATGCCAAATGAGTGAGGCCACCTCGCTTTCCCTCATGTGTCATCTACCATGTGTGCTGAGGGACAGGGGACGGTCAACAGTGGTGAGGCATCGGATGGTGCAGCTGCACAGGAGCTGGGTGAGACTAATGTGACCGGCGCATTGGAGGGGGCAGACGTGTGCTGGATGACTCACAGGCCCATACGACAATTGCTGCGTCATCTGAGTACAGAGGTCATGTATCCATGTTTGCTAGCACAGGGAACGTGCACTCTAGCTCCTCTGCAGCCACGCGGAGGCCAATGCCCGCCCTCCCAACTACTTCCACTGGTGCAACACGTGTCGGCACAAGGATGACAGATAGAGTGTCTTTCACACCAGGCACAGCTGCCCCTGCAACCCCTGCTGCACTCAGTGCCGGGTCTGTTGAGCATGTGCGGCATCTGTGCGTGGGTCAGACAGCTCTCCTCAATGACTTCATTGCCCATGCCAACACCTTTCCGCAGTTGACATAGTTCATGGAGGGCCTACATTAACGCGTGGGTGGGCTACACCAGTATGTCCAATAGTTGTCCCCCCAGTCAAGGTGGTCCTTGAACTGGGCCACTGTCAGGCTGACATACCTGACCTTCCCCACCCCCGGAAAGTGGCGCATCTGACAACAGCAGGGCACGAGTCCTGACAGAAGAGGTGGTGGCACGCAGATGTCATGACAGGTAGTGACGTCACGGAAGATGGCTTGCACCATCAGACTCATCGCCTCCCCTCGCTCACCCCACTGATGCGATTGCATCATGGGAGCACGCGCGTGTGCAGCAGCTCCAATCTCTCCCCAGAGAGGCCAAATAGTGTATGTGTGGCTCCATTCGCTCCAGTCATCGAGCTCACGGTAAAATAGGTGGGGGGACGCCGTACAGCCGCATGGTACCCCGACTCGTGCCCTGGACAACAGTGACGAAGCATGGCTGTCTCCGGAGTCCGGATACACCACATGCAACACACAGTAGCTGTAGCTGCCCTAGCGGGCCATGCCGCAAACACCATCCCAGACGACATGTCGACACACCCCGGCGCGCAATGTCATAGCATCCGCTGCCATTGGCAAGGGACCCATGGTGTGTGATATGGGCCTCCTGGTGAAGAGCCTCCGAGCCATCCACCGCCAACGGGTGTCATGCAACTCACACACTTCGCTAAAACATTAGGTAGCTTTGCCTGCACACCAAGGCTCGAGTCCGGGTACCATGCGGGTGTACGGCGTCCCACCACTTATTTTACCGTGAGCTCGGTGACTGGAGCGAATGGAGCCACATATTCACTCTGTAGCCTCTCTGGGGTGAGAATGGAGCTGCTGCTCACGCGCGTGCTCCTATGATGCAATCGCATCAGTGGGGTGAGCGAGGGGAGGCAATGGGTCTGATGGTGCAAGCCATCTTCTGTGACGTCACTACCTGTCATGACGTCTGCGTCCCCCCACGTCTTGTTCGGGACTTGTGCCCTGCTGCACACTGAGAATGTATTGCCTGCGAGATGTGACCAGGAGCAGGGTGCCATGACCTCCCACCCACCAAGCTCCACTGCCATCCCATGCCCTGGGTAGCCTGTGCAGGTGGACGATGTAGGGGGTACACCTGAAGGCCAGGGGTGTAAATGTCTCGGCACGGGCCTGGCTGTCGCACAGCAGTATCCAGCATGTCCCCAGAGGGAGGGCCAACGTCCACACCTGATGCAGCATAGGTCGTGTGCCCGCCTGTTGTGCACACACTAGTCCACATTCATCCCCAGACAGCTGGTCTTTCCACATACCCAGAACAGTGGTAATCTACCCCGCCGGGTTCGTCCCCACACAGTCTGTATCGACACTGCATGTGTGCACCCACCCGTGCCACAGACCCACCTGTGCCAAGGAGCCCTCCCGCTTCACATGCCACATGTGTGTATTCCACAGTTGTGCTTCTCTCTCAGGGGCGGACATCCAACTGTCCCGTAGCATACAGACTGCACCCAGTCGGACTGGCATCCTGTTTGTATGTTAGGCACCCTCACACAATTGCCTGTGCCACAGTGGTGGCTGTGCTGGCTATCGTGACTGCCATGGCAATGTTGCTGTCCATGGCAGGGTACACTCACACACAATGCATACGTAGCTTTTCGTATCAGTACTCTGCACATCGGACTGGCCACTGTACCTGGTGTTGTACATTGTTGCCGCCTGTCTATGTATTCTGTAACTGTATGCTGTTGTTCCTGTAGTGGGTTGTGTCTGTGCAGTTGCTGTTTGCAGTTGTTACTGTGTGTGCATAGTTAAGTGAGGCACATGCCGTGAATGGTACCTCAACAATTGCAATGTCTGGTCTCACATTCCTATGTGTATGATACGTGGCTGGGACTTCACTTCTTTCAGACTCTGCTACTTGTGTGTGTGATGAAGACATGTGTCTGTAACACGGATTGTCTGCATGTATTTGGTGGTATTTGGGTGTTAATGTGTACGTGTCATGTTTGCGTGCATGCAAGGCACAGGGTGTGTGTCTTGCCACAGGATGACAGGTAGCATGTGCAGAGTGTGCGGGTATGTGTGAGCTTACTTTCTGGCTGGCCAGCAGTGTAGGTGTATGTGTATCTTGTGATGATCATCGAGCCAGGGCACATGGCTTACTTTCAATGTGTGCATTTGGGAGGTGTAGGTGTGTGTGGTGTGTGTGGTGTGACTTTGGGGTAGTGTTGGTGTGTGTGTGTGCGCTCTGGCAATGTCGACTACACACATGTGTTACCCAGGGGCATGGTCAGTGTTTGTATCCTTGTTCGGGTCTGTTGATGTGAGCACATGTGTGTATTGTCTGTTGCACAGTGTGTGGGTGTGTCCTTGCAGTTCAGGATGACTCCTACTTGATATGTATTGGCCATTGTGGGTCTGCAGGGTGTGTGAATGTGAAGATTGTGCCTTGTTCAATTGAGCATGTATGTACATTTCGGCGGTTCGTACTCACTGTGCAGCCCTGCCCACCCACACTGATATCATGTGTGTTTTGTCATGCATTGATGTGGCGTGCAACTGGCGTGGCTCCTATATTTGCTTGTTGAGTGTGATGTCAGACTGTGAAGGTTATTGTACACATATGTAGGACTGTGCTTTGTAGTGACCAGGCCGTCAGTGTTGATGTGATGATCTGTTGGGCCACGTCAGACTCTGACATGCCAAGGCCCACGACCTGTGGTATTTTACTGGGTCCACAGTGGCAGCAACTCATGTGCATTGACATCCAATGTAACTTGACTACATGGTAATCTCACGAGTCCCGTGTACTTCACACACTCTCATCCTCTCTCATTCGTACTTGTCTACGATCAATAATTCTCCAGAGTCAGATATTAGCTTTAAGGCATGTATTTGAGCTTACTTCCTCTGTGATGCAGGATGTGGACACTACTGGCAGCGTAATGCATGTGGAGGATATACTTAGCATGATTACACATACAAAAGGGGGTACAGGTAGATGTGATGAGTCGTTAATTGTGGAAATAAGGCTTCAGAGTTAAGAATGCCCTGCCCTTGCTATGCTACAGTACATTAGCTCATTACTGAGGTGCCCTAGGCTGTGACACAGACAGTATTGGTTTACCCTACCAGACAGCTTGACATCATGAGCACAGTACATCTAAGTCCCATGGTACAGGTTTACGACAATAGTGACTCCGACACACCTGCGTCAGAGGTGACATCAGAGCATGAGCCTACATGCAGGCAGCATAGTCTCACATGTTGTTGCGATATGGTGGCTACTGTACATGACTCAATGCCCGGGGACATGTTGTAGGGTGTTGCATTTGTTGTCCATGCAAATGTCCTTGCACGGAAGTTCAGAAGAAGGTGAGATGACAGTTCTCAAGTTATTCAGCAGACAGATAAGCATGCACTTACAGGAGCATGTGTTCAGGTGCGCGGCATGCATATTGTAGCAATGTGGTTCGTGCAATGTTGGCCATGTGGTCAATGTACACAGGTCCCATTCCTCAGCCTCCCCGTGTTCATGCAGGGACACGGGATATGGTGATGGACAGGGTGCATGTCCCGGTAATGTCAGGTGTCATGACGGTGGAGTTGATGGTAAGGTGTTTGTTTCCGTGTGCATGGTATAGTTGTTGCACAGCTGACTGGCCACTGCGTGTGGACGGCAAGCATGGGTACGGTGTTGCACATGAATGTTCAATTGTGGGTATTGATTTGGGGACCCATGAATTGGCAGGTTGTCAGGTATGCGATACCTTCCTGCAGGGCATCCCTCGCATTGGTGGTATTTGTGGTTGACATCCAATGAAGCGGATGGTGGGTTGCAACGTGTTCCTCGTAGGTTGTCCCTTGTAGAATCCTGATGGGACATGTCGGGTGACATTCGATGAAACTGTAATCCAGCATACTTTGTGCGGAGGCACACTGGTCCCATTGCAGTGTGTGTCCTATTGCAGCCACAAACGCCATGCCCCCATACACTGAACAGTTCCTGTCGTGGGCGTCCAGGGGTGAGAACAGGTGTACCAGGTCCCCAATTGGACATGCCGGGTTGGAGAGACATAAATCCACAGGCCAGTGGTACGGGCACCTCCGACAGTAGAAAACGGGGATGACGCAGCTGAACATTTCAATGCGGTAAGTTACTCGATAACTTACATTCAGCATAGCCAGATTTGCACAGCCCACTGTCTGTATCAAGCTATTGCTGTATAGCTGCATCTGTCTGGCGTAGGTGTATAGTACTGGTGCACCGTCCATTTTGCTGCAGGGTGCTGTGATGGTGTGCTCCGGCTGCCTGGGCTGTCTGCTGAGTGCAACCTCCGATGGTGCTGGGTGTTCTTGTATGGATGTTAGGCGGCAGGACTTTGTGTATGGCTTGGGAGGTGGCCACAGGCCCTCATCCCACATGCTCCTATGAATGGTCAAGGCCAGTGGTGTCTGACTCCTTCCTGATTACTTGCATTTGAGCCACAAGGAGCAGTGGTATAATTGTATTTTGTGGTTTTATCTTTCTTTCATGTTCGGCGTTATCTGCCAGTGGATGGTTGACTCAGCATGGCTATGTTTGGGTTGTGGTTGTTCCAATGGTTCCGTTCTCCTGCAGGATATGTTGCAATGTGATTTGGGTGTGGGAATGGAAGGACATTCAATGCTATCTGCTCTCCCGTGTGTGGGTGGGTCACTTCTTTCCCGCTGTACATTGGGACTTGTGTGTGGGCGTCGTGATTGTGAACACCTGTTCTCAGCCAGCAGGGTTTCTCTGTTTTGGACATTTCATGGCTTGTTATTGCGTGCAGGATGGTATAGGTATTGTTTGTTGTGACTGGCGTGCCTTTTACGGTCAATGTCCATTGTTTGTGCTGTTCTGTAGCAGCTGCCGTGTGCTTCTCCATGCTTTGCACACAGGTGTGTGTTCTCTTCCGACGTCACTTTGCTCCCCTGTTCGGCACACTTGTGTGACTACGTTTTGGCAACTGTGAGTTGTCGGTTGTGGGCATGATTGACGCAGGGGGACCACGTGACATGTGCCTTCAGGGTGGGGCTGGTGTGTGTGGTGTGTTGTTGTGGCCCTGCGGTGTTTGTGTGCAGCCCATGCGTGGCGCTGTCGTTGGCCTCTGCGTTGTGCGCATGTGCGTCATCGCCGGGGCGCTGCGGTGCCATGCCGGGTACGTCACCTCCTGGTCCGGGGTATTGGGTGCCCAGGATGTTGCGGGTTGATTATATTTTACAGGTGGGATATGTGTGGGTACAGTGTTGGATGTGTCCTGTCCCCACAGGGGTGTCTAGGGGGCCCATGTACAGTTTTTCCGCCCTTGCATTGTGTGCGGTGTTTGCATGCCCTTGTTGTGTGTCTGCCTACCTGCGTCGTCGTTGCGCGTTCACTCCTAGGTGCTGCATCAGGTACAGCATTGGGATGGCCTGGAGTGCAGGATTCATGTCGGAGTAGGCCGGGTTGGTGTTTCTGTGGTCGACAATGTGGTTTCCGCCTCCTGTTCTCGTGCGGTGTCTCTTTGCCGGTGAGGCTGTTTGGTTGTGTCATCGTAATTTGTACGCCGGGCGGTACGTCATTTCGTCGGACGGTGTGCCTCCGTTGGCTGGCGCCGCTACGTATACGGGCGCACTTTGATGGCGGGCGGCGTCGCAGGCTTGCGGGCGGTATTTGCCTGACTTTTCACATCCTAATTTGGCGGGAGGGTGGGCAGTTGCTGGCGGACGGTAACTAGCGGTTTTTACCTCCGACGGCACGGCGGTAGTGTTTCCGCCCGCCATCGTAATGACCCCTTATGTATGTATGTGATTATTTGGTTATTAATAAATATGAATTAAATATTAATTATGGTAATTGAGTTTATTGTTTGTAGGGGTGGGTTGTGGGTTAATAGGGGATTAGGGTGGGAATTAAGTTAATTAAATCTATTTAATAAATATATATATTAATTAGTAAATATTAATGTGATTAAATTAAATTGTATTAATGCTAATTAAGTATTAAAATAAATATTAATTGATTATTAAAAAATATTAATTATGTATTAGTTATGGTAATTGAGTTGTTTTTTTAGGAGTGCGTTGTGGGTTGATAGGGGAGTAGGGTGGGAAGTAATTAAAAAAATTATTCATTTTTTAATAATTATAAAAATTAATAAATATTTAGTTAATATTTAATATTGTTAATAGTGTTAAATAATTTATGTTTAATTAGTAAATAATTGAGTAAAAGTAAATAATAATTATCTATTATTAATATTAGTAATGTATTTTATTTGGGAGTGTGTTGTTTTATAGGGGAGTAGGGTGTGATGTTAATAATTGGTAATTTAATATTTATGCATCAAATATTAATTTATATGTATATGTATTGGAAATAGTTAATTATTATTTTTAAATATCCAAATATTTTTCAAATTTTGCATTTGCTGGAGTGGGAATAGTTATTTGATTCTCTACACTATCAAACACTTTCCCTACTGTTGAAATACCTGGAGTGGGAATAGTAATTTTATCCCCTACACTATCCAACTTTTTCCCTACTGTTGCACTCACTGGAGTTGGAATAGTAATTTTTTCCCCTACGCTATCCAACACTTTCCCTACTGTTGCACTCACTGGAGTTGGAATAGTAATTTTTACCCCTACGCTATCCAACTTTTTCCCTACTGTTGCACTCACTGGAGTTGGAATAGTAATTTTTACCCCTACTCTATCCAACACTTTCCCTACTGTTGCACTCACTGGAGTTGGAATAGTAATTTTTACCCCTACGCTATCCAACACTTTCCCTACTGTTGCACTCACTGGAGTTGGAATAGTAATTTTTACCCCTACGCTATCCAACACTTTCCCTACTGTTGCACTCTCTAGAGTTGGAATAGTAATTTTTACCCCTACGCTATCCAACACTTTCCCTACTGTTGCACTCACTGGAGTTGGAATAGTAATTTTTACCCCTACGCTATCCAACACTTTCCCTACTGTTGCAATTTTTGGAGTGGGAATATTAATTTTATCCACTACACTATCCAATATTTTCCCTACTGTTGCATTCACTGGAGTTGGAATAGTAATTATTACCCCTAAGCTATCCAGAACTTTCCCTACTGTTGCACCTTCTGGAGTGGGAATAGTAATTTTATTTTTTACACTATCCAACACTTTCCCTACTGTTGCAATCCCTGGAGTGGGAATAGTAAATTAATTAATGTTAGTGTTTAGCAGATACCCAGAATTAATACTAATTGGAGTGGGAATAGTTAATTAATTAAATTAAATGTCTAGCATTTATAGTGTATTAATTTTAATTGTAGTGGGAATAGTAAATTATATATCAATGTATTAATTTGTCATGTTAAATAATTTATATATTTTGTAGTAGATATGTTTTTTAATTATATCGTTTAAAAAAATTAAAAATTATTACATATATAGGAGGTCATTACGATGGAGGGCAGATCGCCACCGCCCGCATGGCGGTGGCGATCCGCCCTCCATTTCCCTCCGCCCGCCACCCATTTACCCCCCGCCATATTAGCATGGCTGGGGGGTCAGCGGCGGATGGAAATACCGCCCGCCGCGTTTCCGCTTGTCGAATTGTCGACCGTGCGGTAAACGGCCTTAATATGGTGGCGGTGTCTGTGAGACACCGCCATCCATATTAGGATGTAGGCGGAGAGGTGCCTTTGCATGGCGGCATTACCGCCATGAAAAGGGAGGCGGTATTCGCATTTGGGGGCCCGTTGCGGGCCCCCAGGATGTTGGGGGGGTGGGGGGTGCACATGGGGGGTACCTATGGTACCCCCCTGCATTTGCATGCACAAGGTGGCAGGCACCGCGCAGTGCCTGTCACGTTGTGCATGCAAAAGCACAACATGCATTTTGTACCTTGCGGCGGGTGCTGCTGGCAGCACCTCCTGCCGCAATGTATAATATGCGGGATGCGCCCGCCAGTGTGGCGGGCGCATCATAATGTGCCTGGTGGGACCGCCGCGACGTCAGCGGGCGGTCCCTGGCTCCGTTGCGGTGGTGGACGGACAAAGTCCGCCCGCCATCGTAATGGGCCCCATAGTGTTTATTAAAACATATTATTTACAACATTATTTAAACATTTTTTATTTTATTTAATATTTAATATAATAATAATAAAATAAAACACACAAAATTAGTAGATTTTTTTTAATTGATATTTATTTATAGTACATATATTTTTTCAACAAGGTAAAATTATTTTATTAAGTTGATATAATATAAAGCAAAATATAGAGATAACAAAAATATGTTTATTTCACAAAGAAAATACATTTTGTGCATATGTATATATTTATTGAAATGTTTAGGTAAACAAAATGTTGTTTTATTGGTACATTATTTTATACAGATATATAAACATTGTAATATGAAATATTGTAATTTGAAATTGTTTAGAAATAATTGCAAAAGAAATATATTTGTAAATAACAGTCGTTGTTTTTGAATTTTGTATTTTTAATATTTATTATTTAGACACATATATTGTTAAGTTGTTGGTGATAGAACAGTTTTTACATTTTTGTAAATACATTTTTACATGATATAATTTGTAAACATTTTTCAACAAATTATAGTACATTTTAATTAATATTATTAATATATCAAATATTAATATTATTAATTATTCCATTGTATTCATTTTTATTCCATTTTTATAACATGAAAAAAAAATATTACATGTTTTTTAGAAACATTGGGGCCGATTACGATGGCGGTCGGAAAAATATCCGCCATGCACCATAGCCTGAAAGGACCGCCCGCCTGCACCATGGGAATACCGAGCGAGCAATTATGATGACGCGAATCAACCACCGCCCGCGGCGGAAAAAACACACAGAATACCGCCCGTCCATGTCAGAGTCGAAGATAATCCGTCCACAACGGACGCAATTCCGCCCGAAAACCCAAAATACGACCGCGCGGACAAACTAGACACCGGCCGTCAAATTAGGATCCCCCCGACATGAGCGCGGTAAACCAACATATTTCCCGCCCGCAACGGTGAACAACAGAAATGAATAACTGACAAGGCGGAAGGCCTGGTGGCCACGTCCGTGCAAGGAAACATTGGCGGCCCAAACAAATACACACAACACGGCCAACAAGTCCACAGAGCAAACGACGCCAAAATACCCAGACACAGAACACATCCCAAAGACACATCCGCCTGCCAAAAAAAAAAACACAAAGCCCAGGACACCACGCCCAACACACCTGAAAACGACAGACCATCATGACACACCCACAGAGGTGAGTACAAAAGCAGCCCCCTCACAGACCACAAACCCTTGCACCACTACAAAGCCAAGACCACAGCAGAGAACACAGAGAGCCACAGAGGAAAGCAGTATACCACACGCACGCACACATCACACCCATCACCACCACCACCACCACCACCTAAACACCGGCACCACTAACCCCCTGCACATCACACACCAAACACCACACCAGCACCACAAAAACCAAACCACGCACCATGGCAACACAACGAATGCCCAAGTTCACTGCCACAGAGTTGACGGTCATGGTCGACGAGGTCATCAAGGTGCACCCACAAATCTATGGGAACCAGGTCCAACAGACACCAGTAGCCACCAGAAACAGGATGTGGATCAGGATCGTAGACCAGGTGAATGCAGTTGGGAATGTGCCACGCAACCGGGGGAAAATCACAAAGAGGTGGCAGGACCTGAAAAGCGTGGTCAGGAAGAAGGAGGCCAAGAACCGGGAGCTGGCTGACAGGACTGGCGGCGGAAATCCCGCGCCATTCAAGACCTACAAGGCGTGGGAGGAGAAGGTGCGAGGCATTCTACATCCGGAGAGTCTCACCGGAATACCAGGGGGAGTGGAGGCTGGTAAGTACAAACAAATGTATACCAGCACACCGCCATGTACTGTCATGCACTACCACAATGCCATAGCTCCGAGGGCCGAACACCCCCATGTCCAGTACACAATCCACAAGACATCCCTCACACATGCAACAGACACTCACACACACTCAGCCCATAGGCACCAACAAACAAAACCATGGGGGCATGTGTACAGTCAGCCAGCACCACAACTCCCACCAGCTCCCCTTGTAGGCCAGATGCTCCGGAAGGAGCGCACCCCACACCCACACCCATGTGGCAGCCATAGCTGCACAAACCAACAAGTAACAGGTAAGTAGCCTTACCACAAGGCCCGTGTATCGGAGGGGGGACTGCAGAAGTACACCCCCCACCAGGCCCCCAGTCCTACAGCGCAGCAAGATGGAGCACTCCCCACACCCATGTGTCAGCCATCGCAGTGCACACCGTCATCACACAGGTAGAAATGTTACCTGACATGGAGGGGTGTCTGTGGATGGTAAACCATCACCACAACTCACAACACGGCCCCCACACCCACAGACCAGCAAGATGGAGCACTCCTCCCTCTCATAACCATGTGGTAGCCATTGCATTGCTCCCTCAAAACCAACAAGTAGGTAGACAACTGTACAGGGCGAGGTGTCTGTAGGCATGAGGACTGTACTACGACTAACATGTGGGACATGTCACGTAGCAGAGGAACAGGTAGCACTGCTCCCTGTCACAATCATGTGACCAATGTGCACACGAACATAAATTACAGAGTCATAGCCCACATGAGCCATCTCAAATACAGTAATACGTAAGGAGTCACGTCTGCATGAACAAGTCTCACTGGAGTACTGACCCACATGGCGTGCACTGTGCCAGTCATCACACACATCAGCAACACCATCCAAGTCCTGTCCATGTAGTCGTGTCTGCTTGTTCCCTTGACATTGTACAACATCACCCATGTAAGTCTAACTTGCCTAAATGTAACAGAGTGGAACCCCAGTAATGTCACATACACCACTGGACCCATGAACCACACAGCTACACAATGCACATTCTAAATCACATCCATCTCATCTTCCAGCCCCAGTGTCATCAAAGGTATATCATCTAAACAGTTGCCCCATATACAGTAGTTCAGCAAAGATACCTGCCGATGACCAATAATGTGTCTGCTGTGTCTGAAGCGCACGTCACACTGTGAGTTACAACATACAAAATATAGTCAACACCCCAAGAGCACTGCATTGCTGCACATGGCTGAGAGTAGCACGCACACCAAGGAATTGTCCCATCTGCAATACGTTGTGTGGCACACAACCATTACTCACTCACTACAATGCTTGCAGTGTAATGTTCTCAAATGACAATAGTGAGCAGATATGCTGGGTAAGTCAGACATACACACACCTCTGTCTCTGTAGTGTTGTGTGGCTAAAACACATGTCCCCTTCTGCACCCATATGTCACAGTATGTACCACAGTACCATATTTCATCCCTAAAACGTCCATGTGGCTGTACCCCTTTTGCCATCTGCGTTTCCAAGCGTTGCATTTGAACCCCAAAAACATATATCATCTCAAAAGCGTTCATGGGGCTGTACCACTTTTGCCATCTGCGTTTCCAAGCGTTGCATTTGAACCCCAAAAACATATATCATCTCAAAAGCGTTCATGGGGCTGTACCCCTTTTGCCATCTGCGTTTCCAAGCGTTGCATTTGAACCCCAAAAACATATATCATCTCAAAAGTGTTCATGGGGCTGTACCCCTTTTGCCATCTGCGTTTCCAAGTGTTGCAGTTGAACCCCAAAAACATATAACATCTCAAAAGCGTTCATGGGGCTGTACCCCTTTTGCCATCTGCGTTTCCAAGCGTTGCATTTGAACCCCAAAAACATATATCATCTCAAAAGCGTTCATGGGGCTGTACCCCTTTTGCTATCTGCGTTTCCAAGCGTTGCATTTGAACCCCAAAAACATATATCATCTCAAAAGCGTTCATGGGGCTGTACCCCTTTTGCCATCTGCGTTTCCAAGCGTTGCAGTTGAACCCCAAAAACATATAACATCTCAAAAGCGTTCATGGGGCTGTACCCCTTTTGCCATCTGCGTTTCCAAGCGTTGCATTTGAACCCCAAAAACATATATCATCTCAAAAGCGTTCATGGGGCTGTACCCCGTTCCCACCAAAGCCACAAAATGTAGGGGCACTGCAACACACACCAATTGGCATCTCAAATCCGTCCCATGCCATATGCACCCATCACACTATTCCATTGCCTTGATCACGCACACACATTGTAGAGCCATACACACGCATCCAGGAAATCAGTGCACAACTGTGCACAAACTGTGCATGTCAGACATCTAACACAAACCTTGCAAGGTGCAACACAATAACCTGTCTTCTCCGCCCCACAGGTGACGAACAGCATGATGCTGCGGATGGAGACAGCAGCCATCACAGCCAGTCCACAAGCCCCCCAGCCGGACTCACGGATGTGGAAGACCTGGACACCTCTACGGACGAGGACTCCCGACCTGGCACATCTGGTGTGGCAGGCCGCAACAGCTCCCCAGGACCCCTCCTACCCACCAACCCATCTCCCAGGGCTGCTGACCAGTCCCAGGCCCCTGCTGCCATGGGCACTTCGGCCACCACCACCGCCGCAACCACCACCACCATCACCACCACCAGGGCCTCCCTGACCACCAACCCTGCGCAAGGGGTGGCACGCACCTCGACATCCACCCTGGGAGCCAGAACGAGGCCCCGGGTGACCAATGTGGCGAGTGGGCAGGTCGGTGGCAGCAGTTCAGGTGGGAGGAGCAGGGTCAGGCCAACGCCAACAGAGCCTGGGAGCCAAGCCCTGCCGCAAATAGCCAGAGTCCTTGGGGCCTATGAAGAGGCCCAGGGACAATGGGCCAGGTCAGCTTCCGACACGCGGGAAGTCCTCGGGGTGTTGAGGTCCATGGACGCCCACATGGGCCAACTTGTGGACCTCATGGGCCAGCTAGTGGTGGCGGTGAGGGCCCACCAAGGCCAACCACACCACCTCCGCCACCACCTGCTGGGGCGCAGGGACGTGCAACATCCAGTTCCCCTGCGTCCACAGCGAGTGGGCAATCCTCAGCCACCACCAGCAGCCCACACACACAACCCCCCCTCCCAAACATGGAAGGGGCCGTCCGAAGAGGAAACAGATGTCCAGAGAGGACTTTGCACGCTCCAAACGCCAGTGAGTCAGCCAGCCACGGTGGCCATCCCCTGCATTCACTTGGACTACCATCCTACCCCACACTGCAAGTTAAATGGCATATGTCTGTTGGACTGCGGACCCAGGACAACATGGGCACACCTTGACCATCACGCGGACATGACCGTCAACTCATTGTACAGCATGCACCACTTTCTTGATCACCTTTCCCACAAACACGTCACCTTTAAAATAAATACACCTGTATCACATTCCATATCATCTGCCCTGTTTATTATCAAGGATGCACAACCGTCAGCATGATCAGAAATGCATCTGTAGTGTGGTATGTCGATAGGCCAGGAGAGGCTGTAGGGACCTAGAGGTGAAAAACAGAACAAGAGACCATTGAATGTGTGTGTCACACACTCATCACACAGTACTTTTCATCAGGTCTAAGCAATGTACACACATCTCACAGAGCAACAGGGCACAATGTCACAGCCACTGTCAGTGGCATACTACCCTGGACATGGGCCATTCCCACACAGCACTCAGTGAACAATAGGCCGCCGTGACAATGCACACATACACCTACACAACTACAGCAACATCAGCCGTCGTACATGGTCACTCACCGTCAAGTGAAGTAGCGGGCGATGAGCTGCTGACGCTCTTTCACTACTTCCTCCTCTCCACTGTCCTCGTCACTGGACACGGCTTGGCCTGCAGGCGGGGGCCGTGGCTGATCACCGTCATCCACTATCAGTGGGATCCGCCTGCGAATGGCAAGATTGTGCAGCATGCATCATGCCACAACTATCTGGCACACCTTCTGTGGGGAGTATGCCAGTGCACCCCCGGTGCGGTCCAGGCATCTGAATCTGGACTTCAGGAGTCCAAAAGTCCGCTCAACCACACGTCTGGTCCTCCCATGTGCCTCATTGTACCTGACATCAGCTGGTGTCCGAGGATTGCGTAGTGGGCTCAGCAGCCAAGGCCCATTAGGATATGCAGAGTCACCTGGGTGTGAGAAACACGGAGAAACGTTGCATTTCAACAGGATACAAGGCAGCACGTCACACCCAGCACGCTACACGAGTATGCATACTCACCAACAATCCATGCATGGTCCGGTTGCAGATTGGTCATCAGACGTGGGAGGATGCTGTGGCGCATGATGTGCGAGTCATGGGTGGATCCGGGAAACTTCGCACACACGTGAGTGATTATCATGTCCGCCAGGCACACCACTTGCACATTCAGGGAGTGGAAATGCTTCCGGTTCCTGTAGATGTGCTCCACGGCCCATGGTGCAACAAGGCCAACATGTGTGGAATCAATTGCACCTACAACCTGGGGGATGCATCCAAGGGCATAGAAAGCACCCTTCACTGCCGGCAAATCATGAGCCCTGGGAAATCGGATGTACCGGACCCTGTAGAGCATCATAGCCGACAGGACATCCCGTAACACCATGCTGAACATGGGCTGGGACATCCCACCTCCACTGCCCACCGTGTGTTGAAAGGATCCGGTAGCAAAGAAATGCAGTGCAGCCATCACCTTATCCGTGGGGGTGAATGCAGTAGGATACTCCCTGCGAGGATGGAGGTGGGGTTCCAACAATGCACATAGGTGATGCAGGGTGGGTCGGTCCAGACGGAATTTCCTTATCACCTCCACATCCTCCATGTCTGCCAGCAATTGGTAGGGGCAATGTATGTTTGGTCTCCTCCTAGGACAGATGGAAGTGGACACATGTCAATGCAACTCACCACATGGCATTTTCACATACACAAAACAAAGATCACTGACAAAGCAATAGAATCACAGAACAGCTGACAAGTAGGGACAGTACAGCTACATTACTCTTACACAGGTCCCCTTACCAATAGCAATGACCACTGACACAATCCATTGCTATGAGCATGCACATGGGGAATTAGGCCATAATAGCTTGAAAGGCATGATGATGACTTCAGACTGCATATGTGGGAAGCGGCAACACCACGGCAATATACCTAGCTGCTGTGCCTGACACAGCTTCCGAGGCTGGGTGAGTATGGCACACACCAACAACACAATGTACACAGGCTGAGCGGTACACCAATCGCAGCAGCTTGGACACACTGAAACAGCCCCAGGGGGCTATATGAGTGTGGGAGGGTGACCGGCATTACCACAGCTACCAGGGACTGCTGACTGGCATCCCTCAACAACACCTGCTGCTGCTGCCACCTGTCCACCTTCATGTCGACGAGTCTGATTATATGTCCAGGTCCACTCACCAGCGAGGAGCTGGAGTACCTGGATTCCGAGCTCCACGCACACTGCCCAAGGCTAATACCTGCAAATGTCGTGTGTGTAAGACAACTACTGTGTGTGTGGGAGTGCATGTGGGGGACACACATGTCGTTGATCCGCAGCACTATGAGTCAGAGCCTGTGGGGTTCCAACATGCACCGCTTACCATGCTTACTACAGGTGGAAGGGGTATGTAGGCTCTCTGGCGCTTTCCCATGCATGTCCCTCCCGAGTGGTGGTACATGGCATTTTCATGTCAGACATCCAGTGACGCAGCCACTTGGCAATGCATGAGTCAGAGCAGCTATTGCTTGTGTGAATGGCTGCCTGGGTCCCTGCTGGCCTTCTCATTCTGTGCAGACCTGGGCTGCACATTGACCGCCCAATCCTAGAAGGAAAGTACACTGACTGTACAGTGGGTTACATGTGTCATTAGTTAACAACTGTCAGGAAATGCGCAAACTCAGCCCTTACAATTGAACACTACAGGCCATGTGATGGTGATGTGTGTGAGAGATAGTGGCACTGAATGTGACCTCCATTGCGGGGTGAGCCATTCACAGGGCGAGTACGTTGAGGGCTGCGCAGGGTTGGACATAGTGAGTCCACCCACAAAGATGTGTTGCCTTGTGATCTATGTGTTGGACTACCTGACACTGGACAGTAGATGTGGGCGGACTACACATTGCTCAAAGTGCTGGCATCCTGCATGTGAATGGGATGAACAGGTACTGTGTACACACTCCCACCAGCATGCATTCACGTGTGGTGTACACATGCTGTTATGCCATGTCCGATACCTTCTTGGCTCTGTTACACGTCTCTGAGTATTTAGGATGAGTCAGCATCATGCCACTGTTATTGGTGGATGTGGGTGATGATGAGAAGTGTATGAGTGATATTTCAACCCTCTTGTGTACCATCCCTGCAGTTGGAAGTCCTCCAGCCCAAGGCCTTGTGATGAGCCATTGCATCAAGTTGATGCCTCTGTGTATGTGTAACCGACAGTGCAGCCAATTCCACAAAGGGTGTGACGTCATCTGCCGGATGTGCGACTACGTTGCGGTGACGAATCAGGGGATGCCCCCTCGTATTGTCATGTTGGCATGGCGCTGCATTTCACCACTGATGGTCTGCTTCTTGACAGTCACACAGCCTGTGCCGGATGCACGTTTGTAGGGCATCAGCAGCAAGCAGGTGTACAGTATTGTGGGATGGTGGTATATGCTGCCAGAGGCAGCATGTGTCCACAGCCTACCCATAATCTGGGCAATGTGATGTTTATTGTGTGATGCAGTGGGTTGTAAGTGTACTCTGTGCTGAGTGCATCTGACATGCATATGCGATTCCTGAGGGTCAAGATGTAATTTGAGCACTCTGCATTGTCAATGCGTTCAGAGTCGTAGGCCTCAGGAACAGCCTGTAGTCTTCTGGAGTGGCAATTCACATGTATGTTTGGAGCACTGTGCCTACTCTGATTTCGTAATGACACATGTGTGCGATGCCTCACCTCATATTCCTGATACTCACACATCAGGCACACTGTGCAACAGTAGTTGTGCTCGTGCGATGGACAGGTGTTTGGCATGGGCTCATGACCATTGTGGACTGTCATGTTGCAGTCTGTGTGAGTGGTGTCCCATTCTGCTCCATGCAGGTATGTCCTTGGCCTAATTACGTAGTGGTTATCCATGCCACCATCAGGACAGTGGTTGTGCACACAGCAATTAGTGGCTATGGCCGCAGGGTGACACAGTCCGGGTGTTGTGCCACTTATTAGCGGCTTCATTTCCTGTACGCCAGCCATTACGTGTTGATTGTGGTAGCTGTATACAATTGCACAGGTATCGTGCAACATGTGCATTTGGGATTGTTCTGTGCTGGCTCCCTTGCACATGTCTGTGTATTTGATGCCAAATGAGTGAGGCCACCTCGCTCTCCCTCATGTAGCATCTCCCGTGTGTGCTGCGGGACAGGGGACGGTCAACAGTGGTGAGGCATCGGATGGAGCAGCTGCACAGGAGCTGTGTGAGACAAATGTGACCGGCACCTCCGAGGGGGCAGACGTGTGCTGGATGAATCACAGGCCGAGACGACAATTGCTGCATCATCTGAGGACAGGGGTCATGCATCCATGTTTGCTAGCACAGGGGACGTGTACTCTGGCTCCTCTGCAGCCACGCGGAGGCCAATGCCTGCCCTCCCAACTACTTCCACTGGTGCAACACGTGTCGGCACAAGGATGAAGGATTGAGTGTCCTTCACACCAGGCACAGCTGCCCCTGCGACCCCTGCTGCCCACATTGCCGGGTCTGTTGAGCATGTGCGGCATCTCTGCGTGGGTCAGACAGCTCTCCTCAATGACTTCATTGCCCATGGCATCACCTTGCCGCAGGTGACATAGTTCATGGAGGGCCTACATGTACGCGTGGGTGGGCTACACCAGTCTGTCCAATGGTTGTCCCCCCCAGTCAAGGTGGGTCTTCAACTGGGCCACTCTCAAGCTGACATTCCTGACCTTCCTCCACCCCCCTGGACAGTGGCACATCTGACAACAGCAGGGCACGAGTCCTGACATAAGAGGTGGGGGGACGCTGATGTCATGACAGGAAGTGACGTCACGAAAGGTGGCTTGCACCATCAGACTCATTGCCTCCCCTCGCTCACCCCTTAGATGCGATTGCATCAGAGAAGCACGCGTGTGATCAGCAGCTCCAATCTCGCCCCAGAGAGGCCAAAGTGTGAATGTGTGGCTCCGTTTGCTCCATTTATCGGGCTCACGGTAATATCAGTGGGGGGACGCCGTTCAGCCGCGTGGTACCCCGACTCGTGCCCTGGACAGCAGTGACAATGCATGGCTGTCTCCGGAGTCCGGATACACCACATGCAACACACAGAAGCTGTAGCTGCCCTAGCGGGCCATGCCGCAAACACCATCCCAGACGACAGGTAGACACACCCCGGTGCGCATAGTCATTATATCCACTGCCATTGACAAGGGACCCATAGAGTGAGATATGGGCCTCAGGGTGACGGGCCTCCGAGCCATCCACCGCCAACGAGTGTCATGCAACTCACACATTTCGCAAAGCCAATGGGACACTTTGCCTGCACACCAGGGCTCGAGTCGGGGTACCATGCGGGTGGACGGCGTCCCCCCACTTATTTTACCGGGAGCTCGATGAGCGGAGCGAATGGAGCCACACATTCACTCTTTGGCCTCTCTGGGGCGAGATTGGAGCTGCTGCTCATGCGCGTGCTTCTTTGATGCAATCGCATCTAAGGGGTGGGCGAGGGGAGGCAATGAGTCTGATGGTGCAAGCCACCTTTCGTGACGTCACTTCCTGTCATGACGTCAGCGTCCCCCCACTTCTTATTTAGGACTTGTGCCCTGCTGCACACTGAGAATGTGTTGCCTGCGAGATGTGACCAGGAGCAGGGTACCATGACCTCCCACCCACCAAGCTCCACTGCCATCCCGTGCCCTGGGTAGCCTGTGCAGGTGGACTATGTAGGGGGTACACCTGGCAGACAGGGGATGTAAGTGCCTCGGCAAGGGCCTGGCAGACGCACAGCAGTATCCAGCATGTCCCCAGAGGGAGGGCTAACGTCTACACCTGATGCAGCATTGATCGTGTGCCCGCCTGTTGTGCCCACACAAGTTCACATTCATCCCCAGACAGGTAGGCTTTCCAAATACCTAACACAGTGGAAATCTACCCCTCCGGGATCCTCCCCACACAGTCGGTTTCAACACTGCATGTGTGCACCCACCCGTGCCACCCACCCACCTGTGCCAAGCAGCCCTCCCGCTTCACATGGCACATATGTGTCTTCCACAGTTGTGCTTCTCTCTCAGGCGTGGAGCTCCAAATGTCCCGTTGCATACAGACAGCACCGAGTCGGAGTGGCATCCTGTTTGCATGGTAGGCACCCTCACACAACTACCTGTGACACAGTGGTGGCTGTGGTGGCTATTGTGACTGCCATGGCAGTGTTGCTGTCCATGGCAGGGTACACTCACATACAATGCATACGTAGCTTTTCGTATCAATACTCTGCACATCGGACTGCCCACTGTCCCTGGTGTTGTACAATGTTGCCACCTGTCTATGTATTCTGTGTCTGGATGCTGTTGTTCCTGTAGTGGGTTGTGTCTGTTTAGTTGCTGATTGCAGTTGTTACTGTGTGTGCATAGTTAAGTGAGGCACATGCCGTGTATGGTACCTCAACAATTGCAATGTCTGGTCTCACATTCCTATGTGTATTATACGTGGCTGGGAATTCACTTCTTTCAGACTCTGCTACTTGTGTGTGTGATGAAGACGTATGTCTGTGACACGGATTGTCAGCATGTATTTGGTGGTATTTCAGTGTAAATGTATACGTGTCATGTATGCGTGCAAGGAAAGCACAGGGTGTGAGTCTAGCCACAGGATGACAGGTTGCATGTGCGGAGTGTGCGGGTATGTGTGAGCTTACTTTCTGGCTGGCCAGCAGTGTAGGTGTATGTGTATCTTGTGATGAACATAGAGTCTGGGCACATGGCTTACTTACAATGTGTGCATTTGGGAGGTGTAGGTGTGTGTGGTGTGAAGGGTGTGACTTTGGGGTGGTGTTGGTGTGTGTGTGTGCGCTCTGGCAATGTCGACTACACACATGTCTTACCCAGGGGCATGGTGGGTATTTGTATCCTTGTTCAGGTCTGTGAATGTGAGCACATGTGTGTATTGTCTGTTGCACAGTGTGCAGTGTGATGGTGTGTCCTTGCAGTTCAGGATGACTCCTACTTGATATGTATTGGCCATTGTGGGTCTGCAGGGTGTGTGAATATCAAGATTGTGCCTTGTATAATTGAGCATGTATGTGAATTTTGGCGGTTCGTACTCACTGTGCAGCCCTGCCCACCCACACTGATATCGTGTGTGTTTTGTCATGCATTGATGTGGCATGCTTCTTGCGTGGCTCCTATATTTGCTTGATGAGTGTGATGTCAGACTGTGAAGGTAAATGTACACATATGTAGGACTGTGCTTTGTAGTGACCAGGCCGTCAGTGTTGATGTGATGATCTGTTGGGCCACGTCAGACTCTGACATGCCAAGGCCCACGACCTGTGGTATTTCACTGTGTCCACTGTGGCAGCAACTCATATGCATTGACATCCAATGACACTTGACTACATGGTAATCTCACGAGTCCCGTGTACTTCACACACTCTCATCCTCTCTCATTCGTACTTATCTACGATCAATAATTCTCCAGAGTCACATATTTGCTTTAAGGCATGTATTGGAACTTACTTCCTCTGTGATGCAAGATGTGGACACTACTGGCAGCGAAATGCATGTGGAGGATATACTTAGCATGATTACACATACAGAAGGGGGTACAGGTAGATGTGATTAGTTGTTGATTGTGGAATGAAGTCTTCGGAGTTACGAATGCCCTGCCCTTGCTATGCTACAGTACATTTGCTCATTACTGAAGTGCTATGGGCTTTGACACAGACAGTATTAATTTGGCCTACCAGACAGCTTGACATCATAGGCACATTACATCTCAGTCCCATGGTACATGATTACTACAATAGTGACTCCGGCACACCTGCGTCAGAGGTGACATCAGAGCATGAGCCTACATGCATGCAGCATCGTCTCACATATTTTTGCGATATGGTGGCTACTGAACATGACACAATGACTGGGGACATGTTGTAGGGGGTTGCATTTGTTGTCCATGCAAATGTCCTGGCACGGATTTACAGACGAAGGTGAGGTGACAGTTCTCACGTAATACAGCAGACAGATAAGCGTGCACTGACAGGAGCATGTGTTCAGGTGCGCAGAATACATATTGTAGCATAGTTGTTCGTGCAGTATTGGCCATGTGGTCACTGTACACAAGTCCCATACCTCTGCCTCCCCCTGTTCATGCAGGGACACGGGATATGGTGATGAACAAGGTGCATGTCCCGAAAATGTCAGGTGTCATGGCAGTGGAGTTGATGGTAAGGTGTTTGTTGCCGATTGCATGGTATAGTTGTTGCACAGCTAACTGCCCACTGCGTGCGGAAGCCAAGCATTGGTACGGTGTTGAACATGAATGTTCAATTGTGGGTATTGATTTGGGGACCCATGAATTGAGAAGTTGTCAGGTATGCGATACCTTCCAGCAGGGCATCCCTCGCATTGGTGGTATTCATGGATGACATCCAATGTAGCGGATGGTGGGTTGCAACGTGTTCATCGTAAGTTGTCCCTTGTAGTAGCCTGATGGGACATGTCGGATGACATTCGATGAAACTGTAATCCAGCATACGTTGTGTGGAGGCACACTGGTCCCATTGCAGTGTGTGTCCGATTGCAGCCACAAACGCCATGCCCCCATACGCTGAACAGATCCTGTCGTGGGCGTCTAGGGGTGCAAACAGGTGAACCAAGTCTGCATTTAGACATGCCGGGTTGGAGAGACATAAATCCACAGGCCAGTGGTACGGGCACCTCCGACAGTAGAACACGGGGATGACGCAGCTGAACATTTCAATGCAGTAAGTCACTCGGTAACTTACATTCAGCATAGCCAGATTTGCACAGCCCACTATCTGTAGCAAGCTATCACTGTACAGCTGCATCTGTCTGGCGTAGATGTGGAGCACTGGTGCAACAGCCATTTTTCTGCAGGGAGATGTGATGGCGTGCTCCGGCTGCCTGAGCTGTCTGCTTAGTGCAACCTCCGACGATGCTGGGTATTCTTGAATGGATGTTAGGCGGCAGGACTTGGGGTATAGCTTGGGAGGAGGACACAGGCCCTCATCCCACATGCTCCTATGAATGGTCAAGGCCAGTGGTGTCTGTCTCTTTCCTGATTACTTGCATTTGAGCCAGAAGGTGCAGTGGTATAATTGTATTTTGTGGTATTATCTTTCTTTCATGTTAGGCGTTATCTGCCAGTGGAAGGTTTACTCAGCATGGCTATGTTTGGCTTCTGTTTGGTACAATGGCTCCATTCTCCTGCAGAATTTTTGCAATGTGATTTAAGTGTAGGAATGGAAGGACATTCAATGCTATCTGCTCTCCCGTGTGTGGGCGGGACAGTTCGTCTCCGCTGTACATTGAGACTTGTGTGTGGGCGTTGTGATTGTGAACACCTGTTCTCAGGCAGCAGGGTTTTTCTCTTTTGTACATTGCATGACTTGTTATTGCGTGCAGGATGGTATAGGAATTTTTGGATGAGACTGGCGTGCCTTTTGCGGACAATGTCCATTGTTTGCGCTGTTATGTGTCATCCGCCGTGTGCTTCTCCATGTTTTGCACACAGATGTGTCTCCTATTTCGACGTCACTTTCCTCCCCTGTTCGGGACACTTGTGTGACTACAGGTTGACAACTGTGAGTTGTCGTTTGTGGACATGATTGATGCAGGAGGGCCACGTGACATGTGCCTTCCGGGTGGGGCTGGTGTGTGGTGTGTGTAGTTGTGGCCCTGTGGTGTTTGTGTGCAGACCATGCGTGGCGCTGTGGTTTGGGCTCTGCGTTGTGCGCATGTGTACGTGCGTCGTCGCCGCTGCGCTGCGGTGCCATGACGGGGACGTCGACTCCTGGTCCCGGGTAGTGTGTGCACAGGATGTTGCGAGTTGTTTTTATTTTGTAGGTGGGACATGTGTGGGTACAGTGTTGGATGTGTCCTGTCCCCACAGGGGTGTCTGGGGGGGACATGTACAGTTTTTCCGGCCTTGCATTGTGTGCGGTGTTTGCGTGCCCTTGTTGTGTGTCTGCCTACCTGCGTCGTCTTTGCGCGTTCACTCCTAGGTGCTGCATCAGGTACAGCATTGGGATGGCCTGGAGAGCAGGATTCATGTCGGAGTAGGCCGGGTTGGTGTTTCTGTGGTCAGCAATGTGGTTTCCGCCTCCTGTTCTCGTGCGGTGTCTCTTTGCTGGTGGGGCTGTTTGTTTGTGTCATCGTAATTTGTACGCCGGGCGGTACGTCATTTCGTCGGACGGTGTGTCTCCGTTTGCGTGCGCCGCTACGTAGACGGGCGCACTTTGATGGCGGGCGGCGTCGCGGCCTTACGGGCGGTATTTTCCTGGCTTTTCACATCCTAATTTGGCGGGCATGTGTGCAGTTGATGGCGGACGGTAAATGGCGGTTTCTGCCTCCGTCAGCACGGCGGTAGTGTCTCCGCCCACCATCGTAATGGGCCCCATTGTATGTACATTGTTCATAAGTTGAATTATAATAATAATTATTATGGGGGTCATTACGATGGCGGTCGGAAAACCTCCCCGACCGCCATGGTAGCGGGAAAAGACCGCCCGCACGGACCGCGGCATCACCGCCGGTCGAATTACGTCAACCCGCGCTCGAAATCCAACTGCGGCAGTCGGATCGCGGGCCTTAACATTGCGCCGGTTGCTGCTACCCGCAGCACCGCCGCAATGGGCATGTCCAGCATTTCCCTGCACTACATGGCAGGCACTGCACAGTGCCTGCCACCTGGTACAGGGGAATGTCGGGGGGCCATGGGTACCCCCCAGTGCACCCCCCCTCAAACATCGGGGGCCCGCCACGGGCCCCCGGAAGACAATCTCCGCATGCCTTTCCATGGCGGTCTGACCGCTGCGGAAAGGCTGGCTACCGCCGGCATCATATTCGTGCCGGCGGAGCCTGCTCTGCACCGCCACCATTATCCCGGTCCTTTTCCACCCGCCAGGCAGGAGGGCGGATGGCGACCGGCGGAAAAGCAACGGTCAGAATTTCCCACTGCCGCGGTCGCGACCGCCATCCTAATCGGACAGGCGGTTTTCTGGCTTGCGGTGCGAGCGGATCTCCACCGCCGGTCCGGCGGGCACCGCCGCCGGCCGGGCGGTCGACATCCGACCGCCATCGTAATAGGCCCCTATATGTTTAATAATATTTATTATTATAATTTTACAATGCTAGAAAAATGTTAAATACATTTTAACATATAAATTATATATTGTAGTATTTAATGTAAACAATTTTTTTACTTATATATACTGTAATACACTTTTTTCAATTAAATCCATTTAAGTTATATGTTTAAAGCTGCCATATTTGTTTGCTGTTTGCCTTTTGTAACCGCTCGGATTTGTTTTGGGTTATTTGGAAGAGGAGAAGCTCGCGGTTGGGAGTTGCGTCGCGTTGAGGAAGGTAAGATTAATTTTCTTTATTTTAACTATATTTTAAAATAATTTTTGAAGGTAATTAAGTTGTAGTTAGTGTCTATAGTGTTGTGTTTTTGAATTAGTTGCGTTTTTTAAGTGTTGGTAGTGTATTAGGGGTTTCTGTGTCGTTAAGTTTTGAGACCTAGTTTAGAAAATGTAAAATGTGTTAGAATGTGTTTTAATATGGTGTTTATTATGTTTGAAAGAGTGTTATATTGTGTTTTATGCGTAGATTTGTGTGGGTGGGAATGTTCGTTTTGTTTTACAGGTTTAGCGCTTTAGAAGTGCCTGTTCCAGGAGGATTGCGTTTTTTTTTTAAGGAAGTGTATATTAGTTTAACTAACTAATTATTTTTGTACACTTCCTTAATTTTTCGGGTTTTCATGGAGCGTTTCCTTTTTTTAAAATTTTTTTAGGGTTTTTTAGGGTTTATCGTTCGTGGATTTATCGATGCTGGATTATTTTTGGGACAGTTGTATTTTTACTTTTTGTTTTGGGTCCTTTTTAATTGTATTTGGATTGTGTGATACCTGGATTGCTTTACAAGCTTTGGGATTTTCGCTCTACAGCTACGGAAATGGTAAGTTAATTTTATTCTTTATTGTGGGAGGGAAATGCTTAAAGATTTTGGGGCCTATTACGATGGCGGTCGGAAAACCTCCCCGACCGCCATGGTAGCGGGAAAAGACCGCCCGCATGGACCACGACATCACCGCCGGTCGAATTACGATAACCCGCGGTCGAAATCTGACCGCGGCGGTCGGATCGCGGGCCTTAACATTGCGGCAGTTGCTGCTGCTCGCAGCACCGCCGCGATGTCCAAAGGAGCATGTCCTGCATTTCCCTGCAGTGTGTGCCTGCCACCTGGTACAGGGAAATGTAGGGGGGACCATGGGTACCCCCCCAGTGCACCCACACCCCACCAAAACATCGGGGGCCTGCAACGGGCCCCCGGAAGACAATCTCCGCATGCCTTTCCATGGCGGTCTGACCGCTGAGTAAAGGCTGGCTACCGCCAGCATCATAATCATGCCGGCGGAGCCTGCTCTGCACCGCCACCATTATCCCGGTCCTGCTCCGTCCGCCAGGCAGGAGTGCGGATGGCAACCGGCGGAAAAGCGGCGGTCGGAATTTCCCACCGACGCGGTCACCACCGCCATCCTAATTTGACCGGCGGTTATCTTGGTTGCAACCGCGGTCGGATGTCCACCGCCGTTCCGGCGGGCGCCACTGCCGGCCCGGCGGTGGACATCCGACCGCCATCGTAATAGACCCCTTACTGTTATTGTTCTTTATATTTTCACATATTTAATTATTATGTATATATATATTTTATTTTTGTTAAAAAATATATATTACACAAAATAAATGAATTTGTGAAAGTTTAAGAAATCATTGTATGGATTTTCATATATTTTATTGAAAAGTATTATATATTTTGAGCTGAATTGAAAATTTAGAGTAGGGTTTTTGCAATTATTTCTAAGTATTCTAGGCCTCTTGTTGTTCGGAATAGTCTGACTTGATCTTGTAGGTATTCATACATCTGTTTAGTTTGTTTAGATGTTTTAGGTTTTATTTGTGTTACAGATTGTTCAATTCTTAGCTTTTGGTAGCTCTGTTCTTTTTGGAGGGAGAGTAGGAGTTTGTGTAGAGTAGGTGGACCTCGTCCAGTTGTTGATTGGAAGGCATTATGCCAACCTTCAACAGCATTATTTGTTTTTGCCTCTTGGTTTAGTGTGCTAAGGTATACATTCCACCAGGGAATTTGGTATTTCGGTTGCCGTCTATGTCCTGATCTATGGAGTCTCCCCACCCAGGTATCTTCAAAATGGTCTAGGAGGGGAGTTAATTTTTGTTCATGTTGCTGGTAGTAAGGACTTTCTATTAATAGGTTGTAATGTTCGGCCACGTCAGTAACTGGGACGTAGGCCAGTGCAATTCGTTTTTTTATTTGGTATGCGAATGAACTGTTTGTTGCATATTCAACACTTAGGGGCCCATTAGGATGGCGTGCAGACTTTAGCCCGCCCGCCATCCTCGCGGTGCTGGGACCGGCCACCAGACGTGCGGCGGTCCCGCTCCGCTAATTAGGATGCGACCGCCGCCCTGGTGGTCGCATTCCGCATTTCCAACATTGCGGCGGGTGGTGCTTACAGCAGCACCCGCTGCAATTGTGAAAAGGCATGTTGTGCATTGCCATGCACAACGTGGCAGGCACCGTGCGGTGCCTGCCACCATGTGTATGGCAACCAAGTGCAGCCCCCCCCGGGGGCCCGCAACAGGCCTCCAAAGTGAATCCCCGCCAGCCTTTCCATGGCGGCATCGCCGCCATGGAAAGGCCTTGATTCACACCCATCCTAATATGGATGGCGGTGCCTGCTAGGCACCGCCACCATATTGAGGCCCAAGTCCGCCCGGCCGGCAATCGGAATGATTGCCGACCGGCGGAAAAGCGGCGGACACACTTTGCGTCTGCCGCGCTACCCCCGCCATAATAATATGGCGGGGGTAAATCAGGTTGAGATGGCGGGCGGATCGCCACCGCCGGCCCGGCGGTGGCGATCCACCCGCCATCATAATCCCCCCCTTAGTGTGGATTTCTGAAGGTGTCTCCAGATACACTGATTAAAGTGATAGTAACACCCTTGAATTGATGTGTGTGGGTAGGATTTCAGAATTGCATTTATCATAGCTTGTTCAAAGTCTATAATTATTTTCTGAGGAAAATAATTATTTGTTTGTTTTTTAATTATATTTAGGATTTCTATATATGTGGAGTTTTGTTTGTTGGGTAGCAATGCGTAAATAAAAGGGATGTTGGTATGTTGATATACGGCATGGATAGTATAGAGTTGATAAAATGGTTTAGTACAAATTTTAAAAGTCCCATACATCATCCATGTTTCTGATTGTTGTAGTTTTGTTAAAATGTTTGCAGTAGCAAACATAATAATTCTTTTCTCTTTAGATTTGTTGTCATAAAGTACAAAGGGTTCTTTGTTATTAGTGATAGATAGTTCTGGGGGAATTACTACCTCTTCGAATGTTTTTGGGGCCGGTGTTGTGGTTGTTGTAGATTTTTTTGTTCTATCAATACTTCTTTTTAAAGAAGAAATAGAGGGCATTTGCGCAGTAGCATGTTGGGGTACTCTGGGTAAAATATCTTTTAGTATTTGAGTGGTAGATTTTTGTGTGTGTGTACTAGCCTCTCTAATGTCATCTAAGGTACTCCTAACCTCTATTTCAGTCACATTTGGGGGGTGATTATGTTCCCGTACATACAAAACTGTTGTTTCTCTAGTTGTTGCCCTCCCATAACGCTTATCAGAATAGTACTTGCTGCATTTCCAATTTACTTTAAGTCCACTTTGTTTTTCCTGGGTATATACATAACCCATGTAGCATAACAAATATTTGCCTTTTTGGGACATAATAAATTGGGCACCTTCTGTCATTCTGATGTTTCTAATGCAATGAAAAATTTATGCAAAAGTTAATAAAAGTATAATTGAACATGTTTTCACTTAAACATACACATTGTTGTTAATATACTTACAGTATTTATTCTGTGTTGCTTTTAAATGTGGATGTTCTTCTTTTTCTTGATTGAATTCTGTTTTGTTGCTGTTGTTTCTGTTGGTAGAAGTAAAATATAATATTAATTATTTTGTTCAAATAGATATGGTGTTGGGTGGGGGTTTTGGAAGAAGTTGGGGTTTGGTAGCGTTTATTTGATAATTATTACATTGTCTTTTGTTAAATACTTACTTTATTTGTTAGCTGTTTTTAGAAGGTTGGCTGTTATTGTTGGGATGTTTTGAGCTTTTTCTGTAGAGGAGACAAAGGGGTCGATTCCGATCTCGGCCGGAAGTGCACCCAACACTATTCGTCTGGAAAAAAAACAAGCCGAACGCGTGTTTCCCGACCGATTCGGACATTCGTACGAACGAGCAAGTACGATGCGGATAACTGCCCAGATCCCGACCCAGCCGTACGTACCCATTCCAGCTCCTGTTCCCCGCCCGAGCCGGATCCGTAAACGCAGAATCGCGTCGCACGGAAGCAAAAATACAGCACCTTCCGGCCGGACTAGTACGATGCGCCTTCCGTACGCGCCGAACACGTCGCTACGTCCGGCACGTCAGAGCATCCGGGAGAGCCGCACATAAGCTCCGATTCGCGCCACAAGACGATCCACGGCTACGAGACGAACAAGCCAGCGACGAGTACGAGTCGAAGCAACGAGAAACCCGAACGAGACGAACCAACCATGAATCCCATCGCGCAGGTCCTACCAATACTCTACATCTATTACCGGAACAGGTACGGACGCGTACGGCGCAGACGGTAAATCAAACACCCACTACACAAACAAACGACACGTACCCGACATATGTCACACACACATAGGGATGCAGAAATGACGTACACAGCAGAACCATAGGGGCGGGATGGCTATCACCAATGCCATACACACCCATAGGGGCCTGGATGCCTACCACTACCACCACCCCTACTCAGGGGGGCTGGATGCCTACCACTACCACCACCCCTACTCATGGGTGCTGGATGCCTACCACTACCACCACCCCTACTCAGGGGGGGCTGGATGCCTGGCACTACCACCACCCCTACCCAGGGGGGGCTGGATGCCTACCACTACCACCACCCCTACCCATGGGGGGCTGGATGCCTACCACTACCACCACCCCTACTCATGGGGGGCTGGATGCCTGTCACTACTACCATCCCCACACATAGGGGAATTGATGCCTGTCACTACCACCACCCCTACTCAGGGGGGGCTGGATGCCTACCACCAACACCACCCCTACCCATGGGGGGCTGGATGCCTACCACTACCACCACCCCTACTCAGGGGGGGCTGGATGCCTACCACTACCACCACCCCTACTCATGGGGGGCTGGATGCCTACCACTACCACCACCCCTTCTCATGGGGGGATGGATGCCTGTCACTACTACCATCCCCACAAATAGGGGAATTGATGCCTGTCACTACCACCACCCCTACTCAGGGGGGGCTGGATGCCTACCACCAACACCACCCCTACTCATGGGGGGCTGGATGCCTACCACTACCACCACCCCTACTCAGGGGGGGCTGGATGCCTACCACTACCACCACCCCTACTCAGGGGGGCCTGGATGCCTGTCACTACTACCATCCCCACTCATAGGGGATGGATGCCTACCACTACCACCACCCCTACTCAGGGGGCTGGATGCCTACCACTACCACCACCCCTACTCAGGGGGCCTGGATGCCTGTCACTACTACCATCCCCACTCATAGGGGGATGGATGCCTACCACCAACACCACCCCTACTCATAGGACGGGTAATGCATGACACAACCAGCATACTCCAACATAAGGAATGTCAGAAAAACACATCCCCCCAACACCATGACAAGCGTGTGCAGTCTGTGTCAAATGCCTACAACACTGAACATGACATTGAACATACAATGTGACCCCCTATCACATGTGTCACACATAAATGTGTGTGGCCTCCACAATGCAAGCAGACCATGACCACTGTGGCAATGGGGTCTAACACCCCATCATCACAGTGACCAAAAGGTAAGTGTGGGGTCCATAGCTGAAGCACATTTTGAACATTGTGGCAATGGGGTCTAACCCCCCATCATCACAGTGACCAAAAGGTAAGTGTGGGGTCCATAGCTGAAGCACATTTTGAACATTGTGGCAATGGGGTCTAAACCCCCATCATCACAGTGACCAAAAGGTAAGTGTGGGGTCCATAGCTGAAGCACATTTTGAACATTGTGGCAATGGGGTCCAAACCCCCATCATCACAGTGACCAAAAGGTAAGTGTGGGGTCCATAGCTGAAGCACATTTTGAACATTGTGGCAATGGGGTCTAACCCCCCATCATCACAGTGACCAAAAGGTAAGTGTGGGGTCCATAGCTGAAGCACATTTTGAACATTGTGGCAATGGGGTCTAAACCCCATCATCACAGTGACCAAAAGGTAAGTGTGGGGTCCATAGCTGAAGCACATTTTGAACATTGTGGCAATGGGGTCTAACCCCCATCATCACAGTGACCAAAAGGTAAGTGTGGGGTCCATAGCTGAAGCACATTTTGAACATTGTGGCAATGGGGTCTAACCCCCATCATCACAGTGACCAAAAGGTAAGTGTGGGGTCCATAGCTGAAGCACATTTTGAACATTGTGGCAATGGGGTCTAAACCCCCATCATCACAGTGACCAAAAGGTAAGTGCGGGGTCCATAGCTGAAGCACATTTTGAACATTGTGGCAATGGGGTCCAAACCCCCATCATCACAGTGACCAAAAGGTAAGTGCGGGGTCCATAGCTGAAGCACATTTTGAACATTGTGGCAATGGGGTCTAACCCCCCATCATCACAGTGACCAAAAGGTAAGTGTGGGGTCCATAGCTGAAGCACATTTTGAACATTGTGGCAATGGGGTCTAAACCCCCATCATCACAGTGACCAAAATGTAAGTGTTGTCATGGAAAAAGCTGCAAATGCCAAACAGCATGGATGATTCCTGGTCACAGAACAACAAACACATCAGCGGCATAGTAGTGCTTGTGTCCCATAGCAACATAGATTGGGTGAGGCAAACAGTGCAGTGCAAATAAGACATACCTTTGGCCATGTGCAGACAAACATCACCCATGGGGGCTGACATTGTCAACATTCATCAATAACACAATGACAGAAGTGACCATCATAATGCAGACCCACATATCTGCACCAATGGACACACAAATGTAGATATCCTGTGGAGACTGTATATGTGAGGTGAACAAATACCATACCATGGCAGCAATGGGACATACAAACCATGATCATTGTGCTGACTGATGACCTAGGAGTCCCAAGGACAGCAGGGAAACCCACCAAACAACATACAGCCAATGGCACACTAAAGATATGCCAATGCAGTGGTGCAGATGCACAAACACAAACAGGCAGCCTCACACTGCATATCAAACACAACAGGTGATGGGGGTGTGCCAGTGTCCCCAGGCAACCACACAACACATGAGGAGGCCTGAATCCCAATTACACAGATGTGTATACAGTGCCACACAAAAGTAACTCATGGATCGGATTCCCCTATGTGGGCAATCAGGCATTGTTAGATGAGAGGGAGCCCAAATTACACATGTCACACAAGCTTGTAGGAACAGCAACTAACACAGCAAGAGACAGACCCACCACAGCACTACCCCCAGGGACTCCACATTGTGGTGACACTGGCCTGCATGATAATCCCACTGTGATGACAAAGCTAGATGTCGTTCACACTGTGAACCACAGTCATGTGTCCTGAGCAACAAACTACCATCACACCTACACAAGCACAAATCAATCAGCACGGCCTGTCAGCCAAGGCTAATATGGAGGTAGGGGTCTAGCCGTGCAACAACTCTCATTTGCACACACTCAACACCACACACCTTGATCTCCACCAATGTGCAGCAGTGAAGCTCACATGGACTGGTGACATTGCACATGCACCCATGACAATCCCAGGGGTGGTGGTGGGAACTAAGGTGCAGAAACCCATCACATATGGCCAGTCAACAAGACTCATGAATGTCTGACACACTGCACAGTACGCCGTACATGGGCATGACGTCAAATCCACACCAACCAATGGGATCCCGGCCACAGTCACACACCAATGAAGAAGCCAAGGTCACCCACAAAGAACACACATAGACAACTTCCAACATTGCAGCTCTGACCCTGAGGAGTGGCAGCAGTCACACACACAACGTGTCACAATCACTGAAAGCTACCACAAACTGTAAATTACATGACTTGTGTAACCAACAAGTGCCAAGGGGAATCCTGACTGTGTCTCATCTGCGTTTGCCCACAAACTCAGCCCTGACATCAAACACACCTATGGATGACACCCTGATGACCAGTAATGTGCCATGCACCCACATCCCAGAGAACCCAGGGCGAAGATTTTGGGGGAACATAGGTCAACTCAGCAAGCATCACAAACAGGAACATCACTAGGGATCCCAGCCTGCGTAGCAAAATGGAAGTGAACACACACAGACATGCTCACACAACACACACCTTGGGCTCAGGCAATGTCACGGAATTACAGACTGCCATGAGGGGACTCCACTCCTGTGTAAGGAAAGCTGTGCCATACGTTGTCTCTGCAGGGCTCTATCATGTCAGCAGAACACTTGGTCACTCAGTCAACAATTAGCACCAAATGAAGGCTCTCATCACATCAGCCTGGTCATGGGAGTGTCACCGAAATCATCTGCACAGATCCAACACACATGTATAGCAAGTTGCACTGATAACACAGATGAGTCCTCCCCCATTGATGCCCAAACATGCATGTCCAGTGGAGATGGTCACACGGTCAGGGAAATAGACAAATTGAACAATGGCAAGCACAACAGATGTGCAGGGGTGTAAGCCACAGATGTGATATTGCAAATAAAAGTAGGAAATCCCATTGGCAATATTGAAAACATGACACCCTCATATTGCTGCAAAGGATGACATGGATACACACCAGGATAGGACACATTCCCCCTGGACCACATGGGGTCCTGCACAGTAACACTTCATTTTCCTGATATCAAAAATCACCATCACTGCAGCAAGGGCATGGTTAGCATCATCAACATCATGTACATCTGAAGCAAAACCACTAGAGAACAGAAAGTAGCTTTATTCAGCATATGTGGGTGTAAAATTGAAAGTCCTGAAAAAACACAAAGGCCAATGGCCAGTCCATCAGTAAAGTCCGAACAGGGTGACAGTGGCAGATGTCACCCTTTGCTTGCCTGCACTGCTACGGACCAGGGACATTCCCCTCGGAGGGGCATACGGGGGCAGGCCACGCACCGCAGGGACAGGATCAGGGCTCACCAGAAGGAGGCAGGGAAGGGGTGGTGGGTGCTGGAGAGTCACTGACAACTGCAGTGGAGGTGTCTGACATGGTGTGTGCCGGCACAACTGGGGGCATGAGTCAGATGGTGTGGGTGCCGGCACGACTGCAGTGGGCTGGCCAGATGGAGTGGACAGGTTCCCCGCTGCAGTGCCCAAGTCAGATGGGGTGGTAGTGGACTCCACTGCAGTGCCTATCTCCAGGGGAGTAGAATGGGGTTCAGGTAAGGTGGGCAGGACAGAGGGGAGGACACGGTCTCCACACCAGTGGCACAAACATGCGCAGCGGGGGTGTGGGGCTGGAAGAGCAAGTGGTAGGGGGAGAAGGCCGGATCATTTTGGGGATGGTGTATCTGTGGGTGGGGGAACCTGGGGCAGGGTGTGGTGGGGGAACCTGTGTAGTGGGGGCCTGAGGGATGGAGGAAGGAGACTGTGTGGTTGAGCTGTAGGGCGGTGGCGGGGTCTTGCTCTTCCGGGTCCGGGGGACTTGCGGGTGGGGGCCTCAGTTTGTCTGTGCCTGGGGGAGGGTGTCCGGGGGTGAGGGGCACTCCCCTCTGTGTGGGTGGACTTCCTCTTCCCCCTGTATGCTGGATCAACTGGATCGGAGGGGAAGAGGCCGAGGTCACAGAGGAAGAGCTGCTTTGTAGGTGGGGTTGCAGGTGAGGCAAGGGAAGGGGTCTTGGAGGGAGAGGTATCGGAGGACTGCGGAGTGACTGTGGATGCCTGTGTGTGTGTCTGTTCCCCATCCCCTGTGGGTGTGGTATCAGTCCCCTGAGGATGCTTGCGTGCACGTTTTGACTTTGTTTTGGGTGTGTCTGTGCTGCTCGTGTCTGTGTGTTTGGGTGATTGTGCAGGTGTGCATGTGCTTGGGACAGGTAGGGTGCCAGGAAGTGTGCATGGGGCAGAGGTAGGAGGGGTGAGGGACTGTTGGAGGAGGGACACTGCTGCCGTCAGGGAGGAGGCCATGGACTTATTGCTCCTCTGTAGGGCAGACATGCCCGATGAGATGCCCTCCATGAATGATACCAGCTGTGTCAACAGAGTGGTGTGTGCATGGAGGACACTCAGCATTGGTGTCTGCCCTACATGGAGCTGGCGAAGTAAGTACACAGACTCCTCACTCAGGGAAGCAGGGGACACAGGGGCAGGGGGTGCGGTGCCTGGCACGAAGGAGACACGCTCCCGAACACGGGAGCCTCCACGGACCTCTGGAATGGGAGCCAATGGGAGGGCGGTGGTGGTGGTAGTGGTGGTGGCTGGGCCAGCCATACAAGCTGGGGTGTGGTGGCTGCTGACACCCGCCTCCACAAGGGAGTCATCCTCCGAGCTGCTGTGGTCCTCAGATGAGGTGGATGGTGCTGAGGACTCCTCGGTGTGGCTCCCCTCACCCTCCGTGCCACTGGGTCCCTCCGACCACTCATCGGCTGCTGACCCAGTCTGGCTCTGCAGCTCCTCCTGGTCCGTGGAGCTGTCCCCTCCTGTGGCCGTGGATGTATCTGCAAACAATTAGGGAAACAGACAAACATCAGTCACCTGCACTGACCGCACACACCACAGTAAGTACAGCACATTACAGAGCAAGCCCTGGCATCCTTAGTTGAACATTGCCAAAAGTGCTCACACAGATTAGGAGAAGCCAATTGTCAGTCTGATGGTCAACCATGGCACTCACATCCCTCCTGGCCTTGCACCCATCTGTCTGGTGCCTGTCGGATGGTAATACCCCAGTGTGGACACATGCACCACCTACACAGTTGTTGGACATTGCAGAGAACACGGTGAAGTATGTGAACATGCACACATCACATCTCTTGCCACTGAGTCAGTACAGGTGTCCGGATAAAGGGATGGCCAGAGTCTAATTTGAAATGCATGTGATGCATACCAGCACCAGACACCATGATGCACCCATGTCCTGATAGTCAATGCCACAATGGGGTGCATGTAGCACATGTCACTCCCCTGCAGGATCACTCTTAGGAAGTTTAATGCCATGGCACAGGCATGCCTGCAAAGTCATACATCACTGTCTCCAGTCACATGGGCAGGGCAGCCAGCCTACAACAGACTGCACTGTGTCACAATCCTAGGTCATGGGGAATGCAAGTTCTGTAGCTGACAAGTGCACATGTCCATCCCCCACAAACCACATCATCTGAACTCTTATTTGTCCACGTCATACCAATTGGACATATGGGAGACATGAAACACAACTCTCTGAACCTGAGCACCTCACAGTCTGCTGTGAATGAAAAACAGCTGCCTGAACCTCACAGTCGCATACACCAGTCTGCACAGTCAAGTGATCAAACACCTATATGTCACACAAGTATCGTCTCCTATGGTCACATCTCAGATGGCATGCTGAGCCCTAACCGATAAACACCCCAGTAGTCCTGACAACGAAGCCACAGCACAATGACACAGAGGCAGACACCTGAGGGAACATTTCACTGAGCACAACGTGTCAGCTGATACACGGGAGTCGGAGTACAGAGTGTATTGTATGCCCTGGAGTAGGCATGACTGTCCTGCTCCACGTGAAAGAGGGATGAGCCCTGGACAGTAGGCAGGTGGCTAAGCATGTGTGACACACTTGATATACATACTCCTGAGGCCCAAACATTGTTCCCACCCGCAGCATGGGTGTGTGCCAAATACCCCAGGCACATGTGGTGAGTCAGATCAGCAATTGGACCACATATCAAAGTTACACGCAGATTACATGTCAGAACTCAGGCAATGTGTAAGCAATTGACCCACCCATGAAGCCCACCACAAAGTTACGGGAACAAATGCTGTCCCCCACCTTGAGCTAAACAAAATGCAAGGACACAGTACCCAAGTGACACAATTTCCTGACTGTAAGGGCCACACCTGGGTATCAGATGAGGAGTGGGCATGTCACAATTGAGGGACATGGGTCCTGGACCACAAGACTGATGTACTGTGGAAGTTTAACCAGGCCAGAGGAGGGCACATAGCATGTCAGACAAAGTTCACAGTGCAGTCATGGACTCACCCCCTCCTTGCTGCTGTCTGGCCTTCAGCTGCCCAACCAGGTCCGGGAAGACCACCGCCAGAATGCTGAGCATGTGGGGGGTCAGGGTCCGGTGTCCGCCCCTCCTGCGAGGAGGTGACAGCTTCAGCTGGACCCTTGCGATCCTCCGGGTCCAGCCCCGAAGGTCCTGCCACCTCTTCTGGCAGTTGCGGATCTGGCGCTTGTAGACCCCCACGGATCTTACTGCCTGGGCGATGGTCAGCCAGATTTCCTGCTTCTGGTGGGCATCAACCTGTGAGGATGACAAAGTGAAAAGGCCATTACTACACATGCAACATTTCCGTGCATCACACAGTTGGATATACATGTCTCAATCACAGGGGCATATGATGTACACAGGCAGTGCAACTATGGCTATGAACAGTTTGCCAGCAGTTACCAAATGGTATCATTGCCTGGGAAGTAAAACCTTGTTGGAATGCACTGTTACTGCACTATACCTGTTCAGTGCATGTAACTACACACTTTGGGGGGTGACAACTACTCAGTGAGCATGCTAGCCAGTGGTGTGCACACTGTAAGTCTTGCTAGTCAGACAACATGCACATTTAGTAAGGCAGTGGACAGCACACTCACCTGCTCCCCTGGTTTCCCATACAGCTTGCTGTACTGTGGAAGGAGGCTGTCCAGCAGGGCATGGTTCTCCTCAGTGCTGAAGGCTGGGGCTCTCTCCACAGTACGTGCCATTGCAGTAGCCAGAGGATGCAGAGACAGCAGCAGTGGTGGTGGCAGATGTCGTCCAGGAGCATGTAGTGCAGGCAAGTGAGCTCTCAGGGGAACAGCCAGCATTATATGTGTGCTGCAGAGGCAGATACTGTCCCATGTGTCCAAAGTGATAGGTCCAAGTCGTTTGCATCTTCTGAATCTGGCCAATCCATGGAATTGCACCACTTATACACGCCCACAGCATCCTTCAAAAGTTCAACTTCATGACACCCATGAATTTGCAACATTGTTGTGGGTGGCCAACTGAATTCACTGCATCAGACTCGTTAAAGCTTCGAAAATGCGTCCGTTGCCATGCCAGGCCATAGCCAATGCGTGCGCACCGATCGGTCCATTGCTGTACAACGCGTATTTCGAAAAACAACACGCATCCGTCCACATCATATGCAATGGCCAATGCGTGCACACCGATCGGTCCATTGCTGTACAACGCGTATTTCCGTCCACATCATATGCAATGGCCAATGCGTGCACACCGATCGGTCCATTGCTGTACAACGCGCACATCGGATGACAACACGCATCCGTCCACATCATATGCAATGGCCAATGCGTGCACACCGATCGGTCCATTGCTGTACAACGCGTATTTCGAAAAACAACACGCATCCGTCCACATCATATGCAATAGCCAATGCGTGCACACCGATCGGTCCATTGCTGTACAATGCGTATTTCGAAAAACAACATGCATCCGTCCACATCATATGCAATGGCCAATGCGTGCACACCGATCGGTCCATTGCTGTACAACGCGCACATCGGATGACAACACGCATCCGTCCACATCATATGCAATGGCCAATGCGTGCACACCGATCGGTCCATTGCTGTACAACGCGTATTTCCGTCCACATCATATGCAATGGCCAATGCGTGCACACCGATCGGTCCATTGCTGTACAACGCGCACATCGGATGACAACACGCATCCGTCCACATCATATGCAATGGCCAATGCGTGCACACCGATCGGTCCATTGCTGTACAACGCGTATTTCCGTCCACATCATATGCAATGGCCAATGCGTGCACACCGATCGGTCCATTGCTGTACAACGCGCACATCGGATGACAACACGCATCCGTCCACATCATATGCAATGGCCAATGCGTGCACACCGATCGGTCCATTGCTGTACAACGCGCATACATCGGATGACAACACGCATCCGTCCACATCATATGCAATGGCCAATGCGTGCACACCGATCGGTCCATTGCTGTACAACGCGTCCCTGTACAAATCACTTGCATATGTCACCATGGTTGTCACTGGTGAACGTATGCCAGCCACAATTACTTGCCAGGGACTATAGGGCACACCTACAACACCACAGCCTGTCCACACTGTATCCTAAGGCATGTAAGGCTGCATTACCTGTGTATGTATGGGGGTCAACATGTGGTTTTTTTGGTGGCACTTGGGGGAAGCCACTCCCAGGCTGTGCACGTGTTCATGGGGACAGAATCCTTTGTGTGTTGTGCACATGACCACTGTGATGTGCAACTGTTCAGTTCAGGGCATGTGGCATGGTCACATTTCCAGGTTGTGTATGTGTATGTCATGTCACATACACCCTGAGTCCCATGTGGGAAGGTATGTACGTCACAGGGAGACCCATTGCCACAATAGTGATGGCCCTCCACAGTCTTTGTGCATGTTGTGTTTCAGATGTCTCTGATTCAATGTGCACAATGGGAGACAGTCTCCACATCCACGTTGTTTGTGCATCTACTTTGATGTGCGTGTGTGTGTCACAGGCGTCCATGTCTGTCCTGCAGAGGGAACAGGGGCCACTACCTGTGGGAGTCAAGGTTGTTTTGCTGACGTGTACATGATACGCCATGTCATGCCAATGTCCATGTGGCAATACAGGGTCCCTGGGAATCTACCTGTCAATGAGCTGTGATGCCTGTGGCACATCTGTCCTCACTTGTCACTGTGGTGTGTGTTTGGAACGTGACAGCAGTACATGGGTACTGTGACACAGCCTAATGATTTCCCATAGCACGACCTGGAACTTGTTGTCAACACATGTTGAACTGTGATGTTAGATGTTGGCCATGTAGGTGCCATATATGTCCATACAGAACGGCACACACATCAAGTACTTGTGTCTTGTAATGATGTATTATGTGATATTGAGTATGGTCAATGCCACATATGTGGGGTGACTGACAATCTTTCTTTGTTCACCTATGCACTGCAGGGCACCAGCTGTCCATAGACCATTCCCTGACCTTGCAACCATGGTTGAACGTGACTGCATCCGACGGTACCGCTTCAACAGGCCGCTGATTGAGGAATTGACGGTGCGGTTGGCCCCACATTTGCAACCTGGCCGGACATACCCTACAGCGCTGACCCCCAAGGTGAAGGTGATGGCAGCCCTACACTTCTTTGCCACCGGTACCTTTCAACACACTGTGGCGTCTGCTGGTGGGATGTCACAGACCATGTTCAGCCGTGTGCTACGCGATGTTTTGGAGGCGATGTTGAGATACTTGAACCAGTACATCTATTTCCCTAAACGTCAACAACTCTATGACGTCAAGAGTGACTTCTATGCCCTGGGGAGGATGCCACATGTCATCGGCTCCATTGATGGGACACATGTGGCTTTGGTACCACCACAGGCACATGAGCAGGCATACAGGAACAGGAAACATTACCATTCTATCAATGCCCTGGTGGTATGTCTTGCAGATATGAGCATCTCACATGTGTGTGCACGTTTCCCCGGTTCTGCACACGATGCCTACGTAATGAGGAGTAGTCGCATCCTGAGGATGATGTCACAGATGCAGAACCAGCGTGCCTGGCTTGTCGGTGAGTGCTGACTTTGTACCATTGTGTGTGTTCTGCAATATAGTTTTCCACTCTCTTTACCCAACTCAGCTAATGTGCAATTGTCTGTATGTAGGTGACTCCGGATACCCCAACATGCCGTGGTTGCTGACACCCCTCAGGAACCCTGTGACACCAGCCCAGATGCGCTACAATGAGGCACATGGTCAAACCAGGAGAGTGATCGAGCGGACATTTGGTCTCCTGAAGAGCCGCTTTCACTGCCTGGACAAGACAGGAGGGGCACTCCCATATGCCCCTGCAAAGGTGTGCAAGATTGTCATCATCTGCTGCATGCTACACAACCTGGCAGTGCGGAAGGAGTTGCCTCTCATCCTGGATGACGATGACCAACATCCGCCACCTGTGGAGGATCCTGGCCTGGGCCACGATGCCAGTGATGATGATGATGATGAGGGGGATGTCCGCACACAGCTCATCACCAACTTCTTCAGCTGAATGTGAGTATACAGAGTTGGTATGTCAATGATTTGAGTTTGCATGATATGTGTTGGTGGTGCTCTGTTGCTGTTTGAGTGTGGCCATGTGCTACTTGACTGTATGCGTGCAGCGATGTGTCCTTACAGGTAGTCTGTACTCCCCAACAGTGTTGACATGCTAACTTGGTTTTGTGTAGGTATCTTGTGACATGTATTGGGCATGAGTATTGCAGTTCTGTCCTGTTCTTCAGTGCTTTTGACTGTGTGTCATGCCTGTCCTTCACAGGGTACTTTCAGAGTTGTTTGGTCAACTGTGATCCCCCGACACCATGATTCAACTTCCAGGGTGGAAGCAGTCGTTTCCCTGCAGGTGATGTGCCACACACCCCTGGACTTTATTTCCTCTACACTTGGTGACTGTGTGGCCACTGCCACGTGGGATTACCTTGCATCTGTAGTGGAAACAACATGTTGCAAATGTGTAATAAACCTGTGCCTCACTTTGGGATGTGCGTTGTCTGTGGTCACACATCTGACTGACATTTGCTTACTTCACCTGTGGGCTAGTTGACACAGACTGTGAATAGGTGTGGTGTCTGTGCATTCCACTGTATTTCCTGGCAACATCAGTGTAGGCGATGAGTCAGATGGCCCTGGTGTGTATGTGTTGTATAGCCCTAGTGGTGTGTCTCCCGCATATGTGTCACGTCGCCATGACTCAAATGACGGTGTTGAACTTGCTGTAGCAGTTAGCATGCACAGTGTTATTTAGCAGATCATCATCTCCATGACAAAAACAACGTTGGAATCACAACAGAGGCAAGTATGGTGTATTAGTGAGTTTATTTACATACATGTGTGAGGATAGTACACAGGATGGTGGGTGCTGTACATTGGGATTGGAATCCAAAGTTCCCAGATGAGTTGGAAGTGTTGGTAGCAGAAATGTCCTGAGTAAAGTCCACAGTCATCTGATACATTGGTCCAACTTAAACTCCCCATGTCATGTGGGAGAGTTGGGTTGCATTCGACAGGGTGAACAGTTTGCACACAAAGGAGAATTTCCAGAACAGGTGTTGGGTTCCTGGGGGATGTACATGGCCATCGGCCTCTCAGTTTTCCTTCCTCGGACGACCCCTCTTCTTTCGGGGGGGACCCTCACGTGCAGGCCGCTGCGGTGCAGAGGACTCTCTGCCAGAGTCATCCTCCCTCCCTGTGGCAGTTGCAGTTGTTGCGGCACCAGATGTTGTGGGCACACAGTGAGGTGTGGCCATGTTGGTGCTAATCTGGCAGAGGCATGTCAATATGTCCCTATGCACCGCTGTCAGTTCTTGCAATGTGTCCCACTTGGACTCCATGCGAGACATGTGTGTCTCCACACGGGACATGTGGGAGTCCAAGCGGGCATGATGGGCAGCCTGCTGCTGTTGAATGTCCTTGAGGATCCCCACTACCTGGCTGACCTCTCCGGTGCTATTCTGGTACGCATCAGCGATGCGTACCAGTTGTGGGTCATCATGCAGTCCAGTCCCCTCTGCAAACAGCGACCTCTGCCTACCACCCCTCCCACCACCCCTGGCCACACGTGCGGGACCTGCGGTGGCACGCACAGGTGACCCTAGGCCCCCTTGGGGGTTGGTACTGGGGTTGTTGTCCGTTGCTTCACGGTGGGCCGGGGTCCCTGTGCTGTTGTCATTGGTGGTCCTTGGTCTGTCCGTGTCGGTGGGGTTGGTCTGTGTGTTGGCAGATGTTGGAGGAGTGGGTGCAGGGGGTGCAGATGGTGGTCCTGCTGGTGCTGCATGATGACTCACACCGGAGGGGCCAGGTAGGTCTTCGCCATCCGAGAGGGCAGAGGCTATTCCACACCAGAGAGCTCAGGGGCCCCCGGAGCCTGGGACAGGGACTCCTCATCGTCTGCTGCTGTGTCCCCATCATCACCTGTTTTTGGAAGAGACACCCAATGTATGTTATGTTTCTACAGGCATCAATGGTTCAAACACCTGACAGTTGTGACTGTACCTCTGGATGCGGGCCTGTACATTGCATTGTCCTAAGTTGTCACAGTCAGAGGTTGATATTGGTGTAGCACATTGTCCTGCCAACCTGAACATTTCAATGTGAATGTTGAGGTGTGTGCATGGCCAGCATTGGTGGTATTTGGTTGACATCCGGCCCTCCTTCTCCCCCCAGCCCAGTTATCCCACCATGAAGCATGCCACCCTTGCAGTGGGTGCAGGTTCACTCTCAGGATGTCAGTCAGTGGTGTCCTGCTGTTGGTTGGTGCCCAGTTCCCAGCAGGGCCTTGTGCTCCCCACAACAGAGCACCATTGTCAGACATCTTTGAAGTGGCTTTTCACTCCCTGTGAGGTGTGCATGCTTCAGTGTGAGCTTGCTGGGCCATGTGGGTGGGGGATATTGGGCTGTGACTTCCACTCCAAACATGCTATTGCCTACACCCCCCTTCCCAGCTTGCCCATACTTCCTTCCTTTTGACTCTGCTTCCCTGTGGGGTAGTGTGCCTGTGCTGACAGGATGGCTGACAGTGTTGCCCTGGCGTTAGTTTGGCTACAAGTCCCAAAAGTGTCCCTGTGCTTCACACAGCATAACCCAGGGTGGTGGTTCTTTGTGGGATATTTAATTAGAGTGTGAGGCAATGCATTCTCCCAGGTGAGTTGTGTGGAGTTTGTGTTAAGGGTGTGTGTGAGATAAGCTGCTGGTAACTATGGTCAGTGCTGTCAGTCCTCCTTCCCACCCAGCCAGATATCCCACCATGGAACGTGCTTCCATTGCAGGGAGTGCAAGTTGGCTTTCAGGATGTCAGTCAGTGGTGTCCTGCTGTTGGTTGGTGCACAGTTCCCAGCAGGGCCTTGTGCTCCCCACAGCAGTACCCAGTGTCAGCCAACTTGTCAGTTTTTTTCCACTCCCTGTGATGTGAGCATGGTTCAGAGTGGTGTTGATGGGCCAATTGTGAGGGTGACCAATATCTGTGACTACCACTCCCATCATGCTATTGCCTACACCACCTTCCCAGCATGCCCATACTTCCTTCCTTTTGAGTGGACTTCACTGTGTGTGAGTGTGACAGCAATGCCAAGATGGCTGACAGTGTGGTCCTGTTGTTTGTTGGTGCACAGTTCCCAGCAGGGCCTTGTGCTCCCCACAACAGAGCACCAGTGTCAGACATCTTTGAAGTGGCTTTTCACTCCCTGTGAGGTGTGCATGCTTCAGTGTGAGCTTGCCGGGCCATGCGGGTGGGGGATGTTGAGCTGTGACTACCACTCCCATCATGCTATTGCCTACACCCCCTTCCCAGCATACCCATACTTCCTTCCTTTTGAGTGGACTTCACTGTGTGTGAGTGTGACAGCAATGGCAAGATGGCTGACAGTGTGGTCCTGTTGTTTGTTGGTGCACAGTTCCCAGCAGGGCCTTGTGCTCCCACAACAGAGCACCAGTGTCAGACATCTTTGAAGTGGCTTTTCACTCCCTGTGAGGTGTGCATGCTTCAGTGTGAGCTTGCCGGGCCATGCGGGTGGGGGATGTTGAGCTGTGACTAGTACTCCCATCATGCTATTGCCTACACCCCCTTCCCAGCATGCCCATACTTCCTTCCTTTTGAGTGGACTTCGCTGTGTGTGAGTGTGACAGCAATGGCAAGATGGCTGACAGTGTGGTCCTGTTGTTTGTTGGTGCACAGTTCCCAGCAGGGCCTTGTGCTCCCCACAACAGAGCACCAGTGTCAGACATCTTTGAAGTGGCTTTTCACTCCCTGTGAGGTGTGCATGCTTCAGTGTGAGCTTGCCGGGCCCTGCGGTTGGGGGATGTTGAGCTGTGACTACCACTCCCATCATGCTATTGCCTACACCCCCCTTCCCAGCATGCCCATACTTCCTTCCTTTTGACTCTGCTTCCCTGTGGGGTAGTGTGCCTGTGCTGACAGGATGGCTGACAGTGTTGTCCTGGCGTTAGTTTGGCTACAAGTCCCAGAAGTGTCCCTGTGCTTCACACAGCATAACCCAGGGTGGTGGTTCTTTGTGGGATATTTAATTAGAGTGTGAGGCAATGCATTCTCCAAGGTGAGTTGTGTGGAGTTTGTGTTAAGGGTGTGTGTGAGAACAGCTGCTGGTAACTATGGTCAGTGCTGTCAGTCCTCCTTCACACCCAGCCAGATATCCCACCATGGAACGTGCTTCCATTGCAGGGAGTGCAAGTTTGCTTTCAGGATGTCAGTCAGTGGTGTCCTGCTGTTGGTTGGTGCACAGTTCCCAGCAGGGCCTTGTGCTCCCCACAGCAGTACCCAGTGTCAGCCATCTTGTCAGTTCTTTTCCACTCCCTGTGATGTGAGCATGGTTCAGAGTGGTGTTGATGGGCCAATTGTGAGGGTGACCAATATCTGTGACTACAACACCCATCATGCTATTGGCTACACTGACTTCACCAGCATACACAGAATTCCTTCCTTTCAGTGAGCTTCTCTGTGAGGTGGTGTTCTAGTGGTGGCAAAATGTCTGACAGTGTTTATTGGTTAGATTTGTGCCGCTGCCTTGCTCTATTTGTTGTTGGGTTTGTACATGTCATGACACAGTTACATATCACTATGGGATGGCAGGTATTGTGTTTGTCTAACTAACATACACATCTTGGGATGATTATGTTTTGGTTACTGTGGCTTTGCTAACGGTGCATGGTTTCACTATCCCCTTGAAAGTGATGTGTGTGTATTGTCACACGATATTGGGTATATTGGTTGTGTACTCACCAGGCTCTGGGATGTTTGATAGTCCATGTACGCTCTCTGGTGGTAGGATGGCCCGCACCTTCTCCTCCCAGGGCCTGAGGTATACTGGTTTGGCAGGAGGGCCACTGCCGGTGCGATGGCTCAAGGTGTAATCCTTCTTGAGTAGGGCCTTGACCCTCCTGCGCACATCATACCACCTGTTCTGGATGTCTTCCTTTGTGCGCAAACATGGTGAATGTGCGTTCACCCTGTCGACGATCCTCTCCCACATCTTGGTTTTCTGCGACTTGTGGTCTGTTGGACCAGTGTACCAAACAAGTGTGGCTCTACCCTGAGGATTTCATCTACCAGTACTTCCAATTCACTGTCTAGGAACTTTGGATTCTTCTTTGGGGGCATGGTGATGGGTGGTGGTGGGGATTGATGTGTGTGTGAGTGTGCAAGTGAGGGTAGGTGAGTGTCAGTTTTGCTGGGTGTATGTGAGGGTGCTATTAGGGAGGTGCTAATGTTGTGTGGCTTGTGTGATGGATGAGTTGTGGGTGTGTCTGTGGTTGCTGTCTGATGGTGTTCTGTGCTGGCAGGTCAGTTGAATTTGGAAAGGATCATGGTAGGGATTTGTGGCCTTTATATGGGTGGAGTTGTGGGTGTGTCTTTGTTCCATTTCCCCCCAGTATTTATTGACTTTGTCATTGCTTGTTTGGCCCTTTTTTTGTATTTTTCCTTTGTAGTTTTGGGGCATGTAGGAGACGTTCTTCTGACCGAGTAGGACGCTGCAGTTGGCTCGTGCGAGCTTCTCCGAGTCTTTCAAGCTGTGTTTCTGCTGTGGTTTATGTGCGGCGTACGCGTTGGTCGCGGAGTATTGGGTTGCTTCGGCTCGGTTTTGTATGCGTGTCTGTCGTACGGCTTGGGCTCCGTGCGACTCGGTCTGGTGTCACACGCATTGCATCGTACTGCGCGGGTCGGAGTTCGCGTGTACGTTTCTGTCGGGTTCATTCCTGGTGCGTGTCGGTCGGTTCGATTTGCGTGGTTTTCCGGCCGGATAGCTGGTTTCCGTGCGGTTCGGTCGTTCGGCTTGTGTTCCGTACGAGTCGGTCGTGATTCACATGCATTGCATCGTACTACGCGGATCGGGCAGCGCCGGTACGTGTCGGTCGGACTAAATTCCCGTACCGAGTCGGTCGGTACGTTTTCCGGCCCGAATCGGAATCGGCCCCATAGAATGAAAAAATAGATATATTAATTATTTGTTAATAATAAATAGTTGTTTTAAAAGATTAGCAGTGCTGATATTTTATAAAAGGTATTTTACTTACTTTTTGCAGTAGAAAATAGATTTTGTTTGAATGAAGTCCTTGTTTCTGGCAGGAATCCGGCAGAGTTTCCTCCTGTTGCTTTTTTTTGGTTTAGGGTGTAAAATAAAATAGTTTTTTCTTTCTTTATATAGTGTTTGCTAAATTGTGTAGTTAATGTGATTGGTTGATTTGAATTTTGTGTGTATTTTATTTGTTGATGTTTATTGTTTACATTTTTTGTAGTTGTTTTCCATATATGGAAAACGCTAATTAAGAGTCTTTTACTGTTGAACTTTTTTTTTACTGTTTGAATTATTTAAATGTGTATTTTATTATATGTGATGTTAAGTAATGTGTGTATATTATTTAAATATAAATTTTAAACAGTTATTAATAGTGTTTGTATTAATTTTTGTTTTATAATATGTTTAGTTTTTGTTTAAATCGATAGGATTAGATTTATTTTGTATGTAGTGTATGTTTATTAATTGAAATATTTTTTGGGTGTTAGTTTTTGTTTGTTTTATATGTTTTAAAGTTATCGATATTTTTTAAGAAACGATAATATTGTTGTCTATATTTTTGTGTTCGATATTTTTGACATGTATATTTTTAAACAATGTTCGATATTTTATGTTACGATATTTATGTGTACGATAGTCTTGTGATCGATATTAATGTATGTCGATATTGTGGTGTCGACAATAGTGTAATGTTTTAAATAAGTATAGGATGTCGATATTAGTGTAGTTGATAATTTTGTGTCGATAAAAATGTATGTCGATATTGTGTCTGGCGATATTATGTCAGTGATTCGCCTTGATATGCTAAATAGGACAGCTGATCTCCTGGCAAAAACCAAGAACAAACTGAGACACAAAATTGTCAGATTTCGTTTTTGTCTTTTGCTAGATTTTCAACACCACTATGCTGCCTGAAGACCTGCATTTACTGCTTGTAATATGCATACACAGACTCTGTAGACTCTTGTGTAGTCGTTTATATTTTGAACCAAACAATCTCTTTCTATGGCTCCATAGCTTTCAAAAAGGATATCACCTGATTAGACTTTCCCATGACGACAGGAGAATACACATGGGGGCGTGGCCTGACAGCATGGCCGCCTAGACGTGTCTTAGGCAGCTCCGTGCGGCGGCCCGATGTACTTTAAAATCCTGCATTATCCTTGCCTTGCTGAAGCGGACCCCAGGCAGCTATTGTTACGACTGCCCGAACTGCGTTGTGGCTGAAGCGGACCCCAGGCAGCTATTGTTACGACTGCCCGAACTGCGTTGCGGCGCCATCTTGATCTGGGGAGTTTGGGACGTGGGCCTGCAGAGGAGTGCTGAGTGCCCGGAAGCGCAGGGACTCGTCCCGTGGACCGGCCGAGGTGTGGTGAGTGGACCCGGTGCTCTGAGGTGAAGGTCCTGATCCCGCAACAGTATTGAAGCACACGCTGCGCCATCGGTAGACTGCCAGAGTTCCGAAGCAGAGACTAACGCCCGGTGACGGAGGAGCCCTCCGGTCTCTGCCCTTGTGTGGAGCTGCCGGGGGAGACATCGCATCCGATGATCGGAGCCTGCGGTGCGGCGATCTGGACCCAATCTGGCTAGACTGTGAGAGCCTCTCTCATGCGGGCCCAGTGGTGGGGATCCTCTGCTCGAGTCCCCAGGTGAGGAGAGGCCGCTGACTGGGCCTCGCCTTTCGTTGTATGGTGAGCGGACCCCCTGCGCAGGAACCGAGGAATTGAGGTGACGGGGGCAGTCACCGGGCTACAATCGGCCCACAAACAGTTCAAAGCCAACGCCGCACTAGTTCCTATTAAATACTGGTTGGGCTCCCCCGGCATTACCTTACGCCAGACGTGACTCAGCTGTACAGGGGAACTACGAATATTGCGCTTTCCCATTTCAGCTGCATTACTGGGCCATACTCTGCGCTGGACAGCAAGTGTGAACTGCACTTAGCGTGAGACGGGCCCCTGCATGCAATTTTGTCATTGGGAGCCATGTGGTCTGCTGCGAGGAGCCCCACAGCATAATTGGGGAAACATATTGGCAGCTCCTGTAGGTGAGAAGAATTGTGAGGTGCACATTGCGGGACTGATGCGCCCTGGAGCGGCGTGATCCCGAGGCAGCGCATGATTGTGGTGTATCGTGGACGACGATTTGGACCCTGCTTGCACTGACTTGTGGTTCCACCCTTATTCAGGAAAAGAGAGGAGTTCCCTCCTGGGGCCCCTCATCACGATCCCACGGCTGATTGCCTGGTGCTGCTGAGCAGCGGCTTAAAGAACTGACTGAACGCGAAGGCCAGGTTTCACACAGTGTGGCCCGAGCTCAAGCTGCAATTATCCTGGAGAAAAAAGCTGTGCAGAGAGGTGAAACAATCGTCTTCCAGGCAAGACTGTAGTTCACTGGAGAGGCGCTTTGGTTGTTCCCCTAGCGGGAGGCGATATACAGGACGTGATCCCGGTCAGCCCCCTGAGTACCATGGGGAAGTACAAGCCAGCGAAATCGCAAACAAATAAAATATTGAATTATGCCCAGCCGATCTTCCAAGGTCCTGAAGATACCACTGGGAACCAAGCAATAGACAGGAGTACTCTGGCAGGGGGGGCTGAGGAGGCACCGACACTGATGGATGTACTACGCGCCGTCCAGTCCACTAGAGATGAGATGATTAGAAAAATTGACGCTGTGGCCATAGATGTCAACCTCCTGCGCTGTGACCTCCGGAAGGTTTCAGACAGGGTAACGGTCACCGAAAATGTACCGACGCATTGAAAGAAGAAGTTAAAAGCCTTAGCGCCACGGTGGTGGAATTGAAGCGTCAAGTAGTTAAACTCGATGATCGAGCGGAGGACTCTGAAGGATGGTCACGAAGGGGGAATCTACGTTTTGTGGGTTTTCCGGAAAAAGCAGAAGGTCCCGCAGTGGACCTATTTTTGGAGGATTGGATCGCCCGAGAGATGGCCCCTAAACAGTTATCGAAGTTATTCAGTGTGGAGAGGGTGCATTGTGCGTTGGTGGCCCCCCGAGGCCTGGAGCACCCCCTCGTGCTATCATTGCAAAGTTTTTTTATTTCAGAGATCGAAACCTTTTGCTCCAACTCTCTCGCAGCGGACGACAGTTCTTCTTTGAGGGACATTCTATTACAGTGTTTCCAGATTACACGCAGTGAGTTCAAGAGCAGAGGAAGACCTTGGTGACAATTAAACGGCGACTTCGAGATTTAAACTTGAAATATAGCCTTATGTTCCCGGTGAACCTCCGGGTGGTGAGTGAAGGCCGCGTCCTGTTCTTTTTCTCAGCAGAGGAGGCGAGAGACTGGTTGGATGCTAGGGCCCCGGAGGGACGGCGGTTGGTCCCTTCTACGAGCTCTGGTGAGATGCCTTCCTTACAGTCCTCGTTGGGAGGTCGCAGACAGTCCGCTCGCCAGAAACTGCAAAGGAGAACAATGAGCCTGGGCCGTGTCATGGTCTGTCGGGATGGGACATTACATGCTTCGGACTCAGAGGTGGTTCCGGACTCTATGGAACCGACGCCAGATCTTGTGCAGGACGATGGGGGGCCAGGCAGTGGTCATGAATAACCTTTTCCGAGCTGAACACTGACTGCTGAACTGTACAGATAAGTTGGCCTCGAGTAATTGATAACAAATGGTCCTGAGAAATGGGATGGTTTTACTTTTTCTGCAATGCCTGGGAGGTTGTATTCCGAAATGTAGGGGTAACTTCTTAACCTTCTAATCCCCTCTTATTTTCATTTGCATATACAGGTTGGGAGCCATCCTGATGTATGTCTCTAAATTTTGAATAATGTGTGGCCACCGAAACGGCGATGCCCCACCAGAGACCAGGTCCGCCGGGGTAGCTTGAGAGCAATCTCGCGCCTCGATGTTACCGGTTCTCTTGCACAGCGTTCACTTAAATGTATATATTGATATCTTGGATATGGCTAACTTGGGTCACGACCCTAAAGCAGCCGTGCAGACATTGAGGTATTGGTGGGGATGGGGGGAGTGGGTGGTTTGGGGCGGTGTGTATTGTTTCTTATGGGGATCATTTACTGCACAAGTGAATCTTTACTACTGCCCGGGGGTGGGGGGAAGGGATTGCAATGTTTGTTTTTCGAATGTTGGTTTGTTTGTTGGGGAATTTTTCAGGTCACGACATATTATGCCATGGTACACGGATTTTGGACTACACGGGAGGGAAACTCTATCGGGGTGTGATATACGTCAAACACTTGTTACAACATCACCATGACATCACAGGCGCTGCAATTTCTTAGCTGGAACGTCCGAGGGTTGGCAACCCTAGATAAGCGTCGTAGAATACATGCTTTCCTGAAAAGATATAAAATAGGAATAGCTGGGCTGCAGGAAACACACATCTGGGGAAATACAATAGTGAGTCTCCGTAAACGGTGGAGGGGACAGTTATATGCCACATCATATTCTGGGTTTGCACATGGGGCACTAGTATGGGTGGCACCTGGAATTCCTTTTCACCATATCCAGCATGTGCTAGACCCTGAGGGGCGGTATGTTATTGTGTTTGGCAGATGGGAAGGAACGGAGATCTGCATTATTAACGTTTATGCCCCCAATCTGGATTGCCCTGATTTCTACCTGGCTGTTTTGGAAGCGGCGACTCCCTTTATAGGTGCTGAGATCCTCCTCTTTGGAGATTTCAATCGTGTGTTTGAAGGACATTTAGATAGAGAGCCCCCAAAGGAGCGTACTAAACCCCGTATGGTGAACTCCCTCACTGATAAACTTCAGGGTATGCATCTGAGAGATGAATGGAGAGCCCGCAATCCCAATAGAAGAGAGTTCTCTTGCTTTACTCCAGTGGCTAACACCTTCTCCCGAATTGACCATTGCTGTCTCTCGGCGGGCCTTTCGGCTGCGACCGAAGGCGTTTCCTATTTACTGCGTTATATGTCTGATCATGCCCCGCTGTTGCCGACAGTGTCCAGCAGACCGGGAAGACCATCCATTCCGCTTTGGAGGCTCGGAGCAGAGGCCCTTACGGACCCTCCATATGTGCAGACAGTGGCGGAGGCTATTCGACATTATTTTGCTGAAAATTGGGGTTCCGCTTCCACTAGAGCCACTGAATGGGAGGCACTGAAGGTTGTAATTCGGGGAGTCTGTATGAGGACTACCTATGTGGTCCAACACGAACTCAATGCTGATATCGATTCCTTGGAAACAAGATTAAAAACCATAGAGACAACACTCTATAAGACCCCGGCTGCTATGCCTGAGTGGACACGGGTTAAGGGCGAATTACTCGAGGCTTGGTCCTGCTTGGAGAAGCATAAATACACCTCTAATAGGCAACAGCTTTATATGGAGGGAGACAGATCAGGAGCACTTCTAGCGCGACTGATTCGCACCGAAACTGAACAGGTACCAGTGCTTCAACTTCGTAATGATAAAGGGGAGGTGATGCACGCACAATCTGCGATACTTACAGCATTTGCGGCTCACTTACAACAGACATGCACGGCGGCCCCTCTGATCCGATCGCAAGCCTTGTCAGACTATCTAGATGCACTGACACTCCCTACCCTTGAAGAGTCGGAGGCTTCGGCCTTAGGGGCACCACTTACTAGAGAGGAAGTGTTAACTGTAATTAAGAGCCTGCAGTCAGCAAAATGTCCTGGCAGTGATGGCCTCCCGACTGAGTTTTATAAAACGTTTGCCCCTCAGTTGATGGATCATCTCCTAGAAGTGTACAATGAGGCTCTCAAGAGGAGGGTACTTCCTGCTACCATGATGGAAGCTCTGGTGTCCATGGTTCCTAAACCGGAAAGAGATCCCTTGTCCCCGACTTCTTATAGGCCCATATCTCTTTTAAATGTTGATGAGAAGATACTTACTGGAGTGTTGGCTGCGCGAATCCAACCATATATGACCCGACTGGTCCATCATGACCAGGCCGGTTTTATTCCTGGTAGAAACACTACACATAACTTAAGACGACTTGCACATATTTGGCACGCACCGCAACTACAAGACACGGATTGGGCCTTGTGTCTCTTAGACATTAAGCAGGCCTTTGATATGGTTGAATGGGAGTATATATGGGCAGTGCTTGCTAAAATGGGGTTGGGGGACAAATATTTGAGCTGGTTGAAGCTTCTTTACATTAGACCGACGTCGCGGATCCGACTGCGCAACCAAGTATCAGACAGTTTAGAGCTCCAGAGGGGTACTCGACAGGGTTGCCCCCTGTCACCGCTCCTTTTTGCACTGGCGATGGAGCCATTGGCGACTGCGTTGCGACTTAGGATGGCGTGGTGGGGTGTTCCGTTAGGTCCAACGGTGCACGTAGTGTCAATGTATGCTGATGATACACTGGTGTATCTTCACCATCCCAAGGAGGCGGTCCCGGAGCTCCTTCGGGAGTTCACTGCTTTTGGTGTGCTATCAGGCCATTGCCTTAACCCGGGGAAATCTAAGCTTTTCCCTATGGGAAACCTGAGGGATAAAGAAGAAGGCGAATTACCCATTGTGGGGATAAGCTGGGTCATGGACTCGGTGCGATACCTTGGGGTCCGGTTGATATACACACAGGAGGCTTATTTAGAACATAACATGAAACAATGTGTAGAGGGTATCCGCAAATCAGTGGAGTTCTGGCATACCTTACCCTTATCACTGATGGGACGTGTTGCCCTGATTAAAATGGTGGTCCTCCCTCGGTGCTTATATGTAATGCAGAACTCGCTCTATCATATATCGCGGGAGTACTTTCTCCAGTTGGACCGTCTGTTGGTTGACCTATTGTGGGGAAGCAAACGGAGGAGGGTGGGGTTGCGCACATTGCAGAGAACTTGGGAAAGAGGGGGACTGGAGGTTCCTAGATTGGATTTCTACTATATGGCAGCGCAGCTCCAACATGCCGTACAGTGGCTCGATGAGAATGATAATTGGGAAAAACTGTTATTGAGGGGTACACACCAGGATATTCCTCTCCCGGACCTCCTAATGTTGGGATTGCGCGTGCCCAGACAACTCCCATATATTGTTAGACATGTGGCCTCCTCCTGGGAATCTGCAGTTAAGATAGCCATACGTCGGCGCCTATGCCCCTGAAGCCCCGCTGTGGGCAGTAGTCCCGTTCGGGCAAATTAGCCAAGTTATGTCCATCTCCAGATGGGTGGAAGGAGGCTGTCAAATGATGGGCGATCTATATTTGAATTGGCAATTTCCAACCAGAGAGGAGGCAGAATCTGCATTTGACCTGGGCAGCGGTCAATATCTTCAGTATGCGAAGATTTCAGCGGTAGCACGGGGGATCTGGCCAGTGTTCCCGGAGGAGCCACCCATAGCTGCCACCCTTCAGGCACTTGTGACTCTGACTGGGGCCCGTAGACTGGTCTCTCATATCTATCAGGCACTGAGAGCGGATCTCAATACGCGCCCGCTTCCGATCCAGGCCAGGTGGGATGTAGTACTGGAAGTGCCCCTCACAGATTCCGAATGGAAAAGGGTGCACAAAGGGGTTAAACAAATCAGTTCCAATACTAGATTTAAACTCGTCCAATTTAATGTTGTTCATCAAACTTATTTGACCCCGTGGGTGCTTCATAAAATATATCTGGATCGTTCCTCCTGTTGCCCCCGATGTAGTTATAATGACGCCCCATTCTTGCATATGTTATGGAATGCCCATGGCTGCAATTTTGGGGAACTCCATACTGGAGCGTTTGCGACAGGTCACTGGATGGACGTTACCCCAGTCCATAAAGGAGGTACTGTTGGGTCTTCTCCCCTGTCCCAAAGTGAAGAAGCTTACTCGTAGATTTTTCCAACTGGGGCTAGTGCTGGCCAAAAGAAGGATAGCGATTCACTGGATGAGCTCCCAACCCCCAAGGTGGAAAATTGGGCCAAAGATCTAAGGTAATGGGCGACAGCGGAATTAATTCGAATGAAGAGAGTCAGGAGAGATGAAAAGTTGGAAGAAGATGCTAGAGCCTGGTATATCTTGATATCGGAGGTCCCACTAGAGGAGGCCGCTGGAACGCAGGGGTCGGAGGAAACGCACATAGACCAAGTAGACGCTGAACTGGAGGTATAGCAATCAGGCACTCTCATGTTGAACACACAGTAATCAATCTGTCATTGAAGTGGTCGGATGAAGTGACACATGGCAAAGTTGGAGAATTCTATGTATGTGACCCGGGAGGGAGAGTGGGAGCGTTTGTTTATAGAGTTATGGTCTTATGATTTGCTTATTGAAACATTTCAATCCGCTAAATGCACTGTAAAGAGTATTGGTGCAGATATCTGCTGTTAGTATACTCTTTCTAGTCAAGGAGGTATTGTTTCTTTTATAAATATTTTTCCATTACAATTTTTGCTTAATGTAGAAAATGTTGAGACCACACTGCATTGTTACTTTCCAGGAATGTACTGTGCTGGGATTTTGATGTATCTGTACTGATTTTTTTGATGCAGGATTTAAACCCTCAATAA